>PVKM010044429.1:0-12239 GCA_004027735.1 Carollia perspicillata | reverse complement strand
TTTATTTCCATAGATTTGAAGACACTGTGTAATCTATGTCACATAAGCATTTGGGTATTTTTGCATTCCACATTCAAATGATAATTTGTCGGGCACTTTTTTCATAATGGAAAATAGTTTTTAAAGTTCAAAACTAAATATTGTGCACTGAGAAATATGTTCCTCTTTTCTCACCATCATTCTTTTCCTCCCAAGTTTTTAATCCCTTGTAAGCAGCACCGTGAATGAGGTCATCCATTCTGCCTACTTCTGGTGTGGTTGTGAGGGGAGGGCACCCTGGTCCATTGGAGTGATCTCTCCAGGCTCGAACTGTCCAAATTGCCAGTACAAGACTTCTTCATTTTTGGCCTCATAGAGGTTTAAGCACCCTTTGGGAGCCAAAACTTGCACACCATTAATAAATGTCTATCGGCCACAGTACATATTTCTAAATATTCAACTCAACATTCTTAGTTTGTAAATAGAGATTCTTCAGAATTGCCTTTTGGTAAGTCATTTTCGAAGAGCACTTGATCTTCCCTGATGTGTGGGTTTTCTTTTCAGATAATTTGCTAGATCAAGCATATGGAACTCCATCATGATTTCATTAACCGATCTTTGAATCTAGTTTTGTTTTAAAGAATGGATGGCTTAACCTTTAACAGTCACGCTCCTTTGGGAACCATGTGTTATATAATGTCCTGTTTAATAAAGGAGCAGTTGGCATTATTCTCCTTAGCTTATTTTTCCCATGTCAAAACATTTAAAAATCTCATGTTTATTTTTGGTGTACAGATTCATCTGCATTTGATTTCTTCAAAGTTTGTAATGTGAAAAGTATTAAAAATATAGTCTTTTTTAAAAAAATCACCAGTTATCCACCCAAATGATAATTATAAATGTAACCTTTATCTGTTCTGCTTCTCTCTTCTCCAATCCTCTTTTCTCCTGCCTCAGAATTAGTTTATATAAATTATATAAATGTATGTAATTATGCATGAATGTACACATATAAACAAATGCATTAAAAATGGCACTATAACATTCACATGTAGTTTATACATTACATTTGGATATGTTCTTTAGTAATTCTAAAAGTATTAAATTGATTATTACAGATTTAATTTTTGAAGTAATAACAAGTATTCAAATTAATAGAGCATTTTGTAAGGAGAGTCATCTGAGGACAAAATATGCTGTATTCTTGTCCATTTGCCTGAGGAGGGCTCTATTTTCGAAGTCTGGAATCCAAATAGAAGCAAAATCTGTTAGACAGTTTAGGGTGCAGAGCTCAAATTGAGCAGCCTTGGGTACAAAGAATCATCACTTATTTCAAAGCCTTATTCTAAATGAAATATGTTGAGTGACAGTTGGTTATTTTTCTCCCTTCACAGTGTTGCAGTTTTAGATTTCTATGAATATGTGCTGTGCCTCAGAGGACCTAGAAATTTGTCCCTCCCACCGTAAGGTGAATCAGTCCAGGTGGCCAGTTATGTTGTCCAAGAAGTGGAAGTAGGGGGCAATAAACAACCTCTATCAAAGTAGTCCATGAGCAGCTTAGTGGCCTTGAACTCTTGCTTTTGCAGAGCACAGTACTAGTAGAAGCAAGACATTCTCTCCTTTCACTGCATTTCCTCTCGATTTTGAGACCCTAGGATGTAGCCCAAGCCATCAAAACTGTATGTAAGCTACACTCAGCATTGAACAAATACTTGTGGGCTGACCTTGAAATCTAATATAGCATTTTGATTAAATAATAGATACTTATTAAATAATAAGTTTGCTTAAAAATGAGATCACTAGGCAGTTTTCTGAACATGAAGAGTTTTCAGGGCACTTATAGAGATATGACAGTTTTGAAAATAACTATAATAGATTGCAAGAAAAATGCCATGAAACAGCCTTGATAAGCCATGACTCAGATGACATGGGAGGTGGACAGCACCTTATCAATGACTCACCACCTGGGTCAAAATGTCAGAACCAGTTAAGAATATCAGTCATTTAATTCCTAGTTTGAGCTAGCTAGACTGTGGGTGAAGGTGGTGGGGGATAACCCTCATCGATGAGACTAGCTGGTTTAAGGCCCTCAGTCTTCAGAGCACACCAGGCGCTTGTGGACTTGCAGAATCTCTCTCTGTTGGTCTGCAGTGGGACCTGTGGTTCTGCATTTCGGCAGACTCCCGGGTGATGTGTTGCTACTCGTTCTGGGACCAGAATGAGAGGCAAGGAACTAGGTCGTACGAGAGCAAAACAACAACATGCCAAAGACCAAAGCAACATCCCTCCCAAAATGACAAAATAACTCACAAAAAGTCTCTAACTGACCTGAGAAAAGTCAACAGAAGTTGATTCCTGGTCCTGTATGACAGAAGAGTCATCTGGTCATTTGACTTGATTTACATTTTCTTTCCTAACTATAAATATTTTCTTTTCCTAAATACTTCAGAGGATTATGTCATTCAGAGTTTACAGTGGTAATAAAACTTTGTTATAATTACAGTTAAATCTGATACATATTTATGAATAAAATCAGGGACACATTATTTTCCTCTCTTCTATCTTTCATGTTTCTACCACCATTAGTTCTTATGGCCTAAAACATAGGCTGTATACCTGGGAAGTGCAGTACATAAAAGTAGTTTGTTTTGTTTTGTTTTGTTTTTTAGCCCTGGCTGGTGTGGCTCAGTTGGTTGAAGTGTTGTCCCATAACTGAAAGGTTGTGGGTTTGATCCCTGGTCTGGACACATATGAGAGGCAACCAATAGATGCTTCTCTCTCTTGCTTTCTCTTTCCTTCCCTCTCTCTCTTAAAGCGATGATATGTCTTCAGGTAAGGAAAGAAAGAGAGAGAGAGAGAGAGAGAAGTTTGCTTAGTCAATTTCTCTTTTTATCCCAAACTACACTAAATGAACAATGATTCCCACTGCTCTGTGTATAGAATCCTTTAAAACATGTTTTGGGAACATATCAGGAACTGCAGCCCAAGAGGTTATGGTACATGGGGGCCAAGAGCAATGTTATTTGCATGAGGATGAAGGTCTGAGCTTCAAGGCGACTTGCATGATGACTTCTTCTACAGCACAATAGTAATTATAAAAGCTGCAAAATGTTATTGAACACTTACTACCTTTTTGCTATTATACACACTATATTATGTTATTTAGTTTAAGACTTGTGATAACTCTTGGAGTTTACCTGTTTTTTATTTAAGCCATGTGATACCTCAATGACCTAGATATGAAAATTTACTCTATTTTATGGGTAAGGAAGTTGAGGCATAGAGATCTTAAATAACTTGTCCTACTACATAGTTGATTAGGACTAAAGCTTATTGATTCTCCATCCTGCTCAACCAAGGAATAAAATCTACTCACAGCTCTCAGTCCTGAGTGTATCCACACCTATAGCAAACACATCTTAAAAGCTACAAACTTTGCATGTATAGGACCAAAGACAGCTCAGAAATACACACACAGGCATCAGAGTTCTAATACATATTTTTTCTTAAAGAAGCCACAGAAAAGATTATTTCTTGCAAGGCAAACCCACCAAAATTTTAGTCATAGGTGAATCGAACTTTAAAAAAGTGACTGTCATTTGTGGTACATGTTAGCTTAACTGAATCTCTTTTTAAGATGAATCTCTTGCCAAATTATCATTCAGCAAACATGTATTTACTAAGTTCTTGCAACATACCTAGTATTGTGCTAAAACTCACAGAATGCTGTATTGCAGAGGCAAATGGTTTGGGGATATCCCCCTTGATTAGTTCATAATATGTAATCCAGAACTTAAAACTGGGGAGGTTTATTTCATTTAGATGCACCCCTCAGGCCCTTAGCTCTAAAAAAGAGCTTCATTCCAAGAAGCAGACAGGTCACACTGTAGTGTGGTATTGGAGGGGACTTGGGAGGAAGGGCTAATTTGAACCAGTGCAATTAATAATTGTTTCCAGGGAGGCAGCTGGCAAGGCTCCCATGGTAGCATCGAAAGGAACAAGAAAATTAGTCTAGACAATGCAGGCTGGGAGCATGTCACCTCTCTTCTTTTCCTGGGTGACAGTTTGGCCTGATTTTCTGCATAACTAAAAGAGTGTCCACTATGGGGTCTGCAGGAAGAAACTAGGCCAGAATTTCATATGTGGATTTATCGCATACCGGGGTGGGGGTGGGGGCGATACTTTCCTTGTCACAAATTGCTTTGGGTTACATTCTAAAACAGCTTCCAGACACATTAAAGGAAACCTAAGTGGTGCAAACTCTCATATGACACGTGAAGGAGACTGAGGCCCTTTGCCATGAGCAGCAGAGGTGGCACTGGAAACCAGAACCCCTGATTTCCCACCAATTTAGAGAGGAAACTGTGTGGCCCAGTAAAAAGTAATATGGCACAATTTTGAAGACACTGATGTTGGAGTATTTTTCAGTTTGGACTCATAGGAACATATGGTTTTACATGTTATATTTTGGGGTTCTAAATAATAACTAAGATTAGTGTATCCAAATCGTAGTCCACTGTCTTCATTTTTTAAAAAATGCATTAAGTGTCAAATCTGTTGATGGGAAAGGGCCTTAGACTGAATGTCCAACCCTAGGCAATTTCAGTTTTGAGAAGATGCTCCTCTTTCATTCATTAATTTTTTGTAAAAAGAGGGGACTCCTTTCTATTAGGTTCTAACATGATAGCTAATATTGAAAACAGCCCTAATGTGTCCAGCTTTATGAAATGCTTTACAAACATAGTTCATTTAATTCTCACCAACTCCTTCAGATGAGCAGCCCGTCTCCATTTTACCGGTGAGAGATATGAGGCGAGGAGAAAGTAAATAACTAGCTCCCGGTCACCCTGTTGGGTGAGTGGTAGGCTCAGGTGGTTCACTGCACTCTGCCTGACTTTCTGTCTTCCCTGTTCTTCAGCGCCCTGTACACTGCCTCTCAGACGCGTGGCGACTGAAACAGAGTGCGTGCACAACTTCATGAATGAGATCATTTTACTAGACACCATTTTCAAAAGAAAGTAATATCACTGATTACCTGGAGCTTATCATTCTCTTCACATTTTTTTTCTACTGTTCACCCAGCCTTGCCAGATACTTGTATATAAATCCACAGAAAAGATAAGGGGAAACACTGGAAGTTATTAATCATTTCAGTGGCTTGTCGTTTAGGTAGAGCCATTATGGAAGCATTTGAGAATAAAACAAGAATCATGAAAATAGTCCTTTGGTAGTGTTTTTATATAAATACAGTTTCAGGATGTTGGGCCTGATTGCCAATTACAATAAAAAATGAAATTGTTTAAAGTCTAAACTGAGTTTGAGGCAAGGTCTCAGCCTTTTATAAATATTCAGAATGAGCAATTAAATCTGTTGCCTTTTCATTTGCAACCTTTCTGTGTTCTACTCAGATGACCAGGAATAATGACAATTAGAAAGAGCCTGTTTTTAAATGGAGTCTCCCCACTTAGTGACTAATTAAATTGCCTTTCAGGCTAAAGGATATTCACAATTACAGGACTCTTCCAATCAAAAAGTTAAGCTTTCTCTCAATTTGGCATAACCTTAAGCTTTCCAAACATATAAAAATGATAAACTAGATAACCAAATAAAAGGCAAAAAATAAATGCACAAATTACAATAGACAGTGCCCCAATTTTTAAATGCATATATTATCTAATATATGGCATCAGTATTATGTATTATTCAGGAAGCTAAAGAACTGGTTATGGAAAAGACATATAATAACATACAACGACAAAAAGCCACTTCAGGCTTTCTGTCTTGCTCCATCGAAGCCAAGGCATCTGGATTTTGATTATACTCAAAACTGCAATTCCTAAAAGCTGGAAACCAAGCCCGTTCTCATTTTAACTGAAGTGTAGTAGGAGGGGCACAAAGACTGCATCAAGTTTTAATTTGAGCTCGTATAGTCAGTGAGTTGATATGTATTAAAGAATGTAAATGTTTCTTTGAAATCTGACTTGGCTTTCGGAAGGGAAAGTACTTAACTGAAAACTCTGCATTGACAGGACAAATCCTACTTGCAGAGTAGAAACCAGTGTTGTTGGCTTGACTAGATCTCAAGTCAGCTGTGAAATTTATTATCTTTTATCCATAAAATCACTTCTCCTCTGAATGACAAAATTATTTTTGAGCTGGATGTTTGCCAAGTGTAAAGGAGAAAGGCTCTGTGTGCACACCTGAGGACCAGTTTCAGATTGGCTTTTAAAGAAGTGGTTGTTTTCTTAGGGGTCACAGGTACTGCCATCCCGAATTAGCCAGCATGCATATTGCTTTAATAAGTCACATGTTATTTATTTTATTAGTAAAAGTCCAGTACCATAATGACTTAAAGAGCAGTGACTACTCAGTGAATTCAGTGATGTCAGGTGCTATTTTTTACTACTTTGTACACATGTTGTTATATGTATAAATTGTACTGTTTTGTACAAATTTTATTATTTTGTACTATTGTACTTATGTTCTTTAGGGTGTCCTAACTTTCAGTTTTTAAAGTTCCAATAGATTAATCTACTTATTCAGTGATTATTTTACTTATCTTGCCAGACAGAAGAAATCTAGAGGCTTTCTCTTGTTTGGTAATAGGCTTGATTTTTAAAGTACGGTTATTTTTTTCTCTTTTTCATGAAATTTATTGGGGCAACATTGGTTAATGAGATTGTATAGGTTTAAAATGTACATTTCTGTGATACATAAGCTTCATATTGCAGTGTGTGCCTGCCACCCAAAGCCAAGTCATCTTCTGTCTCCATGTATCTCACCCCCTGTACCGTTAACTACCTCGCCACTGCCTACCCCCATCCCTCTGGTAACCACCATATTGTTGTCGGTGTCCATGAGTTTTTGTTTGTTTGTTTGTTTTTCTAATTTGCTTATTTGTTATTTTCAATTTTATGTCCCATGTATGAGTGAAATCATACGGCTCTTAACTTTTTATGACTCATTTCACTTAGCACGATCATTCTTTTTTTATCATTTTTTATTGTTTTTTTAATGGTTGTTCAAGTACAGTTTTTTGCCTTTTACTCCCATCCCAGCCCACTCCCCAGTCTTCCCCTCCTCCCTCCCATTTCCACCCTCTCTCGTTTTTGTCCATGTGTCCTTTATACTTGTTCCTGCAAACCCTTCCCCTTTTCCCCTGAAATTCTCTCTCCTCTCCCTGCACGATCATTCTTGAATAATCAACAAGCGGTGGTTGCCAGTGCTTTTCTCCTGTCTTATTTTAAAAAACACAAATATGAAGCAACAGGTGAGGGCCAACTGATTGAAAACAAATTGAGGTAAGATCAGCTTGACCATGAAAGAAAGAAAAAGTTATTTCTAACAGTGCATCCTTGCATGGAAGGACAGGGCACTGAGTAGACAGTTTCTCCCTTCTTTAGAGCGTGCAGGGGCAGGAGCACTGGGGATGCCGATTTGGAGGGGACTCTTTGTCTTGTATTTCCTGCAACAGATCAGTTTGGATTTTGCAAAGCATGGACTTTAGTAGCAGTATGCAGAAAAAACAAGCCACAAATAGACTCTCATAAATTGTGATACATGCTTATTAGCATGTCAACTTGTCTGCTTTGAACTAATCTGGTAACAAAGGGGAATTTTGGCCTTAGTTATTTAATATTAATTGTTAATGATTCAACTTAAGATCTAAGTATCATAAATCTATTAGCCTGAACTTGTGACTTGAATACTAAAAAATAACCTTTTTCTTATTTCCAGTATGTGTTTATTTATTATATTATTTAATTTTATATCTAGTTATTGGTTATCACTGGAATTATATGAAGGCATTACAAATAAGGTTACAAAACTTGAATGATATTTGATTTATGGTGCCCATAATATTTAATAAATATTAAACATTGAGTTTTTAAAGATTTGCCAATTATAGCTACTTTAATTTACCTTCTTGGTTAAACCATACAGGAAGACTATTATTTAAATAAGTTGATAGCTCTGTGACTTTTCAGTTTGTTAAGAAGAATCAACTCTTTGATTCTCTAAAATCCTATTTAAAACAGTCTTTACTTGTTTGTCTAGTAGTACTATGGATACAACTCAATGTTACCAAGTTAAACTGGAAATGTAATAAAATCAACAAACACCTTTATATTAATGGGGAATGAATATATATTTAGCATGCATTGAATACTAACAAGTACTTAACATTTCATAAAGCTGGCCATAAAGAATGGTCCTCTGAACACAATATGTTGATAATAAAGGGAGGAAAATGTAAAGAGGTACAAAAAAATAGACTTTAATTAATAAGATGTACTTCTCTAGCCCTGTAAAATTACTTACCTCTGGGGTTCAAGTAGAAGGGTGGGGACATTCTAGTTTATATCTTGCTCAGCCACAAAGGGTAAAGAAGTCCCAGAACACCAGTGCTGAAAATGCTTTAGTTGGTTCCTAAGGACTTGTGACTCCCTGCACACAGAAGCGGGATATACTACATATATCTACAGTTCATTACTGATGCTACCTGTGTTGTCCTTGGTCTTTGGAATATTTTTGGTTTCCACTTAATCAAAGCTAGTTCACATCTCTAGAGGGCCTAAAAAATATTCAGCCCTTTCTGCATTTGTAACTTATTTAATAAACCACATTGTCCTTGGTCCCCATTGTATTCTATCAAAAATTTACTTAGTGTGTAGAGCTCTGGATACATTTTGGGTTTGTCTCTCAAGGATTTGGTTGAGAATTTATTTCAGTGTGCCAAATCAGAAAAAGCATTCTGTTCAGAATAGATAACAGGAGAAGCATTTTTCCATTTTCATAATCATGATGACTGTCACCAGCTTTCTCAATGTGCCGTATCTCTTCTGCTGCATCTTCATAGATCTGTGGCTGGAATCTTGTGTGTCAGGGGTTTCAGCTAATTGGGATAAGTTATGTGTGTTTACATTGCATTATGATCTATAAAATGCTATTTTATCTGAGGCTATATAGACAAGACTTTCTATATTATAATTTTTTAAAATTTGTTTGCAAGAGAAGACTCTCCTGAGGTATGCTCGGGAGTATTCCATTTTACAAATACAGAGAGGAGGTCAAAAGCTTTCTGTTAATTATGGTGCATACACTTAACTAATACGTTTCATAGGGTAGTAAGTATTGAGATCTGAATGAAATTGCTCTGTACCTGAAATGTATTTTAAAAAAGAGTCTAGAGCTGAGTGGATTTTGGTTTTATGAGTTTTAATAAACAAAGTTAAAAGTATCTTTCAATAAACTTTGGCTTAGTCACAAAAATGCCAATGGTCAGCTTAAGAAGAGCTCATTACTTATAGTGAAATACATATGAGAAGTTTACAGATAATAGTTATCAGGAGGAAAGGTTAGGGCTGGATTTCAAAGTACTGTTGTTCAGAGAAATAACCAATTGTGGAAGTATTTAAGCATGACAGGCACATCATGATTAATGTATGATGATGCCTTCAGTTGGATAAAAGAATAAAAGCTAAAGAAAAGAAATCTGGTTGCCTTGAAATGTGATTAATAAAAAATTTCATGAGTTTAAATTGATTTGTCAATTTAATACCAGTCAGACTGCCATGGTATTGAGAAAACTAATAGGCATAGTTTTGCCAGAAACTGATCATTCTAAGTACTAGTCTTTCTTCCCAAAAATATACACTGTAATGTACATATGCAATTCATGGATGGGATGTGAAAATGTATGGGGTTAGCAGAAACACTGATTAATAAGGCAGGTGTCTTTGCACAAATTGGACATGGTCTGGGGTTATATATGCTTATAGGGGGAAATATGGACTATTACTCTCCTCCTGTTATCCTCCTCAGGTGACATCGAAAGATCGGTTTAGTGGTGCACTTCCACAGTTTTTGATCCATATGCTGTGTTCTAGACAAGCTGCATCTAGAAGCTTTGCTTTTGGACTCTAGTCAAATAAAACTTCATTTCTAACTATTAAAAATAAATATGTACATGTGGATGGGTGAGAGAATGACTAGAGAGATAGATAAATTATCTGGCAGACTGTAGCAAATCAGTGAATGCAGATTTATTTCTCAAAGTGGCAATGCCTATTCTGAACTTTTACTTTTCCCAATTTTAAAAATGAACTTTTTACTTACCCCACTTTCATTTAAAATGTAATTAACCCAATGTAGGGACACATCTAAACATGTTAAGGACTATAAGCTTAAATAAAATAATGTGTTCTCCTTGAAACTGGCATTATGGAAGACATATTCAGCCACATGCTGGATGCTTATTTGCAGAAAAATATTCCTTTAATTTGTGAAAATGTTTATTGAAATAGCACATTCATATGTGTGCTTAAAGTTGATGTTAGTACAACCTCCAGATTTATAAGTCATAACTGCAATGCATTTTCCAAACTTGGAAATGGAGGACAGAAGCCACCTTAATAGAATTGGTTGTAATAATTAATAGTCAATCATGCCGTTCTTGACTTTGGGTATGGTAGAGTTTGTAATCTGTAACTGTCAATTAAGATGACTGACTAAAGAGTGTCTTGGATGTCTCAGATGTACAATTATTCATTTTCCCCCATATGTGTTAAATTCTTCATTATTTCAAGATAACAGAAAGCCCTGTGACTCTTGGTTCGCTTCTGAAATTTTAGCGTATTTAAAGCAAAGTGATTGTTTGTTATTGAAACATCAAAAACCTGAATGTCTACATAAAGAATCCGTATGGATTCATTCCTTGATGCTGACCATAAAAAATGATCATTCTTCCCTTGTAGAAGAGGTAAGTCAGCCGTTGCATGAACGCATCTATCTATGTTGGTATTTCTAAATACAGTTAAACAGTTTCAAACAAATGGATTGCCTCTTACTATATTAAGCAAATATTTATTAAATATTTGGTAAGTGTATAGCATTATGCTAAATGTTGTGACCAAGTGTACAGATGTTAGAGCCAAATTGCCTGGATTCAGACCTTGGCTTCTTACTTACCTGACCTCTCTGTGCTTGAATTCTACATCTGTGTAGCATATAATAAGTTACTTTTTAGATAATTGCATTATGTAATGAGTGAATGTATTAAAAGCACCTAGAATACTGCCTGGCACATGGTAAATACTGTAGTGTGCTTACCGTTATTATACAGATTCTGCTGCAGGGGAAAGAGGTCTTAATAAAATAATGAATTTTATTATCAGTAAAATGACTTAAACAAAATAAAAATTTGTTTACCTCTATATAAAAGTCTGAGCAATGAAATCTGAACTCTGAGCAATGAAATATGAGTAGGTGGATCCTCTCTGCAGAATTTGTAGAATTTTGTCTTTTAATTCCAATAACCTAAAGGGGCTGACCTCATCTGCTTGGTCAAAGGTGGATATTCTCATAGAATGGGAAGGAAAAGGCCTGATTTCCCTCAAAGGGCATGACTTGGAAGTTGTCCTCATCACTTCTGCTCACTTATTATTGGCCAGAACTTAGCCACATGGCCTCATTTAGCTTCAGGCAGACGGGAAAATTCCTTTTTTACATCTCGTGACCATGTACAGCTCAAGTTCTATTAACTGTACGAGGAAAGCAGAAGAGAAGTTTGTTAGGAGGAAAGTTTCCAGTCTCTGCCACAGATAAACTCACATGGAGTCAGCACAGAGATGGCTTATCTACCCAGAGCTGTTAGGTTATATTATTGACTGTCCATAGTGCACTCACATACATGGAGGTAAGTGTGTCTACACTTTTTCAGATATATGAATGTTAAGTACAACTCAGATCATTGGTTATAACCAACTCAGTGTTATTAATTTCCTGATTTCTTTTTAGTTTACAAATATCCATTAAAGCTATTCTTTCTTTCAAAGAATAGCTCTTCTGATTTTGTTTCTTTTTTCTATTGCTCTATCCCAACTTCTTTCCAAATTGACTTTGTTTCTTGCTCTCTTCCCTGCTATATACTTCCATGTTCTGGGTTAGATAGTATATATACTTCCCAAATTGCTATTTGGAAGGTTCTGTTCCAGGAATCATTTGATCCTTGGTCTTCTTGAATCACCTTCATATTCCTTTGAAATCCATTACTTGACTCTCTCTTCCATAAGCACTAATTTCAGAAGCTTTAGACTTGTTCATAAAGGCTTAATGGATTATAGATTGTTTATTAGCCTAAGGAAATAGGTTTTATTTAAAGCACAGCCATTTCAAGAGGGCTGGAGCAAAGGAGATGAGCAAGTTAGTTGGAGTATTTTTTATTGCTTTATGTGGATGTACAGGTCAACTACATTTCT
>PVKM010044428.1:0-12237 GCA_004027735.1 Carollia perspicillata | reverse complement strand
ATATTGTTATGCTCATTTTATACAGGGACAGTTGAAATTCAAAAATTACAAACATACAGACAAGTGAAGATCTAAACTATTTTGAATCAATGTCTCATTTCAAAGTCTCTGTGGTTTTTGCTGTATTTATGATGGAGTAGTGGAGAATTTGATGGCTTACTCTGAGATGGAAGTAGGGTCTAAACTAAATTTGGGAGTGGTCAAAAACAGAGGTGGATTTGGAGCCAGCAAGGAATAATAACAACAACAGAACCTGACTGCTTGGATGGACAGAGGACGAAGAGAGGGGAATGACAAATGACTGACCTCCAAGCAGTGGAAGGAATGGCACAGCATTATCGAACCAGGAGAGAGAGAGGAGGAAGAGCTTCCAGAAGAAAATTAGTGTTACACAGTAAAAAGCATTAACTATAGGGCTTCTTATTTTATAATATCCATAACATATTGCTAATGCATATTACTAAATTATTTCTAATGCGGCTCAAACATGCTGACATTATTCTTCTGTGTCTGGGTAAACACAATTACTTTAACTAACAAAACACAGAGGTGATGATAAACCCACAATATCAAACATTTCTGCCATTTGGTTTTGCCTGAACATGCCCATTAGAGATTTTTCACTTGTTTCCCTGTTTCTACCCTTGTCTCCACAGTTAATTTTCTACCCATTGTTTAAGGTCATTCTCAAAAAAAAGGAGAGAGAAAGAAAGGAAAGAAAAGAAAAGAAAAAGACTTGAATAGTCTCTTTTCTGTTCAAAACCCTTCAGTGGACTCCTACTCAGAGAACAGGCTGAGGTTATTACAACAATTGTTGGAGCTCTAATATGGAGCCCTATTCTGACCTGGGTGCCACCTCTAACTACCTGCCTCTCACAGCCTCCCTTGGTCAGCAGAGGCCCCCTTAATGCTCTTCAGCTCACCAGACATATTCCCCCTCCGCTTAGTTTCCTCTTCCTCTAGTGGATGTCCACACTGATCTGTCCCTTCAGGTCTCTGCACAAAGGTCAGTGACTCAGAGACATGCCCTGACTTTCCTTATAAAAAGCTCTAGCAGTTCCCAACATTAAGCCTACATTCCATGGCCCTTAGTGTGTTGTTATTTTTCCTCTACATGACATATAGGTATATATCACTTTTCTCCCCTTACACTCAAGAAGGTCAGCTCTATGACAGCAAGGCCTTTGCTTTGTTCCCTGCTGTATGCTTAGTATCTAGAACAGAGCCTTGTACATAAGTCTGAACAAGTACTTGCTGAATCATTGTGCAAGTATTTGATGAATGACTGAATGGACTAACAAAGCTTTGTCCAAAAAGAAGAAAACTGTACCCTAAGCTTTTCTAGACTGATTCTAAGTGCTCCTTACTTCGGCAATTATTTTTTGTTATATCCAGAATATTATAGTTATAGTGCCCTCCAGACCATGCAGGCCATGGTCTAACTAACCATTATGTGAACTGAGAAACTGAAGCCCTAAGTTTCCATTTTTTTTTCAGCCACAGGCTGGTATATACTTGTTAGAATTAAAATGCTCAGTGCTGAGGATTCCAAGCAGTGTTTACTATATTGAGTTACTGCTTCCTCTTAAAGGAATACATGGGAGAAAATAGTAGCCATAAAATGAAATTCAGCCTTTCACAAAAACAATGCCAGAGATAAGGCCCAGGAGATCTTCCCTGAGTCAATTCACCCTCCTGGTTTCGATCTGGGTATGAACTGAACACCATACTTAGCTAGTATTTATGCTCACTCCTAAGTCATAAAATCAGACATCTATTCAATAGTTAAATTTTATTGTGATTAATATTATACACTTTCTCAAACTAACAGTTTCCTTTTAATCCTAGGGACAATTTTTCACTATTAAACTCCCAAGTATGTCCATATCGAATGATGTGAAATACAAATACACAGATGTACCTGTATAATCTGCAATGAACTGGACAATATCTCCAAATCTCACATTAACTAGTATCACGAACCTAGAATAAAAATATTGCAGAGGAAAATTATACTTTCCCAAAGTATAGGGACTTGGGAGTGTTACCTGGTATAACCACTAAGGAAAAAGGCTTGGTAGTACAGTGCCTACTGAAAGAAAATATATATTCATGTTCTATGATGAAGCAATTGCACTCTTGGGTATACCTACAAGAGAAATAAGTGTTTATGTCTTCTAAAAGACCTGTACAAGAATCTTCCTTGCATTGTTATTTTTAATAGCTGCAAGCTAAAAACAACCCAAATGTCCATAAGCATTTAAATAGATGAATACATTATACAGTAGAATACTTTACTCAACAACATGGATGAACTATATTATAATGTTGATTGGAAGAAATCAAACACAAAAGAATACAATTCTATGACTCCATTGTAATGAAGTATAAGAATAGCCAAAATCAATCTATGGAGGTTGAAGTTAAAATAGAGGTTACCCTTGGGGATACTGACGAGGAAGAGCACAAGGAAATGTTCCATATCCTGGATCTGGGTGCTAATTATACAGGTGCGCACATATGTAAAAATTTATTAAACTAAAAACTTGAAATTTATATACTTTACTGTGTACAAAGTTAGACCTCAAAATGCTATTGATACCAAGAGGAAGGGAATAGGAACTTGGAATGTAAAATGGAGGACAGAAAAGAATAAGAATATACTTCAGTTGGAAGGAAGATACTTTGTTCAAGCATTAACCATGAGTCTAACTCTAAACTGGAATTCTAAGCTTCTAAATCTCTCTGACGTGTCACAGTACAAGTGGAAGAAAAGGCCGCTAGCCTTGACAGTAGAAAGAATGGAGACACACACACACACACACACACACGCACACACACACACACCCTCAAGCTACATTTTACTGGGCCCCTAAAGACCAATAGGTTGCAGCAGCCTTGCATAACCACTGGATACTTGCCTAAGGCCAGTTATAGGTCAACAGCAGAACCATCAGCTCTCTTGGTCCTGTTCCCACGTAGCCTTCAAAGTTTGTTATTTCCAAGAGGGTATGAAGGAGGAAATGAAACCCACTTCATAGTCTTTGACTTTCTCAACTGCAATCTTTGTGTTCAATCAAAAAAATGGTTCTGGAGAAAATGGTAAGAGCTGGCCAAGATGGAGGCATACATAGAAAAGCTTCACTTCCTCGCACAACCAAAAGAAGGACAACCAATTTAAAAATAATAAACAACCAGAAGTGCCAGAAAATCAAACTGTATGGAACTCTGACAACCCAGGAGTTAAAGAAACATTCAACCAGACCAGCAGGAGGGGTGGAGACAGGCAGTCCAGCAGAGAGGATGTGCACCAAGGCAGCAGAAGGTACAGGCGAGGTGGAGCTGGCTGAACTCAAAACTAAAGACTTGAAACCTCCGACTGTAAAATACAGTGGGTGTTTCAATGGCAGGAGAAACTCCCAGTCTCACAGGAGAGTTCATTTGAAACTAGGGCTAGAGCTGAGCAAGCAAGTGGCATTGTTCCCTCTCTGACCCTCCCCCACATACAGCACCACAGCACAACAAAGATGATTGCCCCACCCTGGCAAATTCCTAAGGCTCCACCCCCTTACAACTTGACAGGTGTCCCGAGACAAAGAACTATGGCCCAAATGAAAGAACAGATCAAAACTCCAGAAAAAGAGCTAAGCAATGAGGAGATAGACAACCTATCTGATGCAGAGTTCAAAACACTGGTAATCAGGATGCTCACATAAATGGTTGAATATGGTCACAAAAATAGAGGAAAAGGTGAAGGCTGTGCAAAGTGAAATGGAGAGAAATATACAGGGAACCAACAGTAAAGGGAAGGAAACCAGGACTCAAATCGCTAATCTGCAACAAAAAGAAGAAATAAACACCCAACGAGAACAGAATGAAGAAACAAGAATTCAAAAAATGAAGAGAAGCTTAGGAACCTCTGGGACAACTTTAAGTGCCCCAACATCTGAATCATAAGGGTGCCAGAAGGAGAAGAACAAGAACAAGATATTAAAAACTCATCTGAACAAATAATAAAAGAACTTCTCCAATCTGGCAAAGGAAATAGACTTCCAGGAGGTCCAGGAAAGTCAGAGAGTCCCAAAGAAGTTAGACCCAAGGAGCGCATACCAATGCATATCATCATTAAGTTACCCAAGCTAAGGAGAGAATCTTAAAAGCAGCAAGAGGAAAGGAGACAGTTACCTGCAAAGGAGTTCCCATCAGACCATCAGCTGATTTCTCAAGAGAAACCTTGCAGGCAAGAAGGGGCTGGGAAGAAGTATTCCAAGTCATGAAAGGCAAAGACCTACATCCAAGATGACTCTATCCAGCAAAGCTTTCATTTAGGATGGAAGGGCAGATAAAGTGCTTCCCAGATAAAGTCAAGTTAAAGGAGTCCATCATCACCAAGCCCCTATTATGTGAAATGTTAAGAGGACTTATCTAAAAAAAGAAGATGATCAAAACTATGAACAGTAAAATGACAACAAACTCACAACTATCAACAACTGATCCTAACAAACAAAAGCCAAAAACTAAGTAAACAACTAGAACAGGAACAGAAACAGAAATGGAGATCACATGGAGGGTTATCAGTGGGGAGGCGGAGGGGGAAGAATGGGGGAAAAGGTACAGGGAATAAGAAGCATAAATGCTGGGTACAAAATAGACAGGTGGTTAAGAATAGTACAGGAAATGGAGAAGCCAAAGAGCTTATATGTATAACCCATGGACATGAACTAAGGGAGGAGGAATGCTGGTGGGAAGGGAGTTACAGGGCAGAGGAGAATAAAGGGGAGAAAAAAATGGGACAGCTGTAGTAGCATAATCAATAAAATATTCTTTAAAAACTGTAAGGACTGAATAAGTCTAATATCTTAGACTTTTAATTTTGAAAAGCAGAGCGAAGAGGAAAAATCTATATTACTTCCTAGTACATGGGGACTTTTAGATAGCCGAACTCCTTGTGTGGTAAAAGTTTATTTTCTGGTAACAAATTACTAAGCCGCAGGTGAAAAAAGCAGAGAGATACTGAATTACAGTTGCATTCAGTTTATAGATTAGCTGGTAGAAAATAGGAGGAATTAGAGTGCCCCACCCTTAATACTCTTTCTTTGTGTTGCTTTTCCTTGCCATCTTAACATAAAGCTGGGCAAAGGGAGAAGAAATTATGAACTGCCCTTTCTCAGTGGTAAACCTTGCTGTCTTGAAGCAGCTTAGAGGTTAGGTGGCTGTTGGCTGTGCTGTTGTCAACCTCTAAAACCACACACAAAAAATTGTTTTCTTAGAGCATGTAGCTTATGAACCTTTTAGACTGGGGTAGCAGCTTCAAATTTCTTTGGAACCTTGGACCTGCTCCTCAAAACATACCTTGCAGGTATCAGCTACCTGGAGGGAAAGAGGTGTCTTGAGGAATAGTAACTATTGAAAAACTTGAATCTTTTCCCAGTTTCTTTCTCTTTACTCTTCTTTTTTTTTTTTTTTCTGAGAGAGGCTGGATCCAGCATGTTTGTCAAGCACAGCCAAATGGGTGTCCCTGTGCTGTTTATTATATGCCAGGACGGACAGTAGCATGAAGGCAGTAATTCAAAACAGGGTTTAAAATGAATACATAAGAATAATCCCCTGGGATTAGTCCTAGTCGGAAAGTCCAGTGTGACCAGGGAGGGCAGCTGCTGCTGGTGGGGATGAACAAATGGCTGATTGAAGGGAATGGTATTCACTGATCCAGACACATTTTTAGTGACCAGTGGCCTATCTACTCCATGGGATCCATCTCTTAAACTCAGAGTGTAAACTTCTTAAACAATATGGGGTGTTTTTTGGTTATTTTTCCTTCTTAGAAACTGTCTACTTGATTGCATATGAACCTTTCAGTTCATCCTTTTTAGACCAAAGAAATGTATAGCTCTAAGAATTATTTTGATCTCAGGGAAGAAGCCGAAGAGAGAATTTTCCTGTAGAGAATCAAACTAAAAGCAAGAGAACAAGGGAGGCCCTCTGGTAAGAGTAGTGGAAAAGTCGGCAGGGTCATTTTGTGATCAGAATGCTGACTATTTTGATAGAGAGAAACCAGTTTGTACAGGGCCTTTACTGTTTGCTAGGCCCATTGTGTGGACATTGTATCATTTTATCCCGACAAACAGGCTGTGTCCCCACTTCATAAGTGAGAAAAGTGAAGTCCAGAGAGGTTGACAGACTTGTCCCAGGTCACAAGGCTGAAAGAACGATAGTCTGACTTTTTCTTACCTTTTTTTGCTATGGTCCTACTGTGCACCAACATGTTGAGCCCTTAAGTATATAATCCAGTGAGATTTGCAGCTTTTTCATGTTGTGCACATTTTAAAATTAACTTTACACATTATCCATAAAGCCATCAGTCCCATTTTCCTTCTTGCCAGATGCATTATCTTTGAGGTGAAAGGTAGTAGATAGGCAGAGAGAAACACACTCGAGCACGTGCGTGTGTGTGTGTGTGCATGTGTACATATGTATTGGTTTATGGCCTAGGAGAAGTTCAATGCCAAAGAGAAGGCAGCAAAAATAGACACTGCCCAACATGTATAAAATCAGTGAGAAACAAATGATATTCTCTCATTTCTCTATTCTATTTAAAAGACTTAAGGCAGTAGAGAGGAGGGCTGGATGACTATTTTTTAAAAGATTTTATTTATTTATTTTTAGAGAGAAGGGAAGGGAGAGAGAAATAGAGGTAGAGAAATATCAATGTGTGGTCGACTCTCGTGCACCCCCTACAGGAGACCTGGCCTGCAGCCCAGGCATGTGCCCTGACTGAGAGTCAAATGGGTGATCCTTTGGTTCTCAGGCCAGCACTCAATCCACTGAGTGGATGGCTATCTTTAATATACTCACTGATACTCTCTCTCGAAAAAATTGAACAAAGTAACTATGATTCACATGCATTTATTTACTTTGCTGAGGGCCTAGACTGAAACTTCCCCCATCCCCTTTGAGGCCCTTGTCTTTCTTTGTACTTCCTCCATATAATGGGTGCAGTTCCATGCAGCTGGTGTGATGACTTCTAGCTGCTACACAAAATGAAAGGTAAGAGGTGTCAAAAGCCCCTTAGTATACTTCTGCTTTGATTTCCTAATCTTTGATGTTGCTTTAAACTTTTAAAGATTAGATTAAAGAACCTCACAGGTAAATTCTGGGGAGATTTTCTGCACTTAGTAGGCTCTCAACAATTGTAGAGCGAATACTGAATAACAGTTTCTGAGATCATCTACTCTTTTCTTTCACTGATAACAAAATAAGTTCCTTGTGACCAAAATCATATCCTTAAACACAATCTCATTCTTCCAACATGTAATAACAGCTCCCACTGAGTTGCTTTGGTGTTAATTTAACTCTGTTCCATTGTATGAATTATGCTAGGAGAATATTGCAGGGCCATTTTTTAAAGTATATTTTATTGATTATGCTATTATAGTTGTCCCCAATTTTTCTCCCCTATATCCCCACTTTGCCCTGCATTCCCCTACCCTCCAGGATCCCTGCCCCCTCTTAGTTCATGTCCATGAGTTGTACATGTCAGTTCTTTGGCTTCTGTGTTTCCTATTCTTAACCTCCCCTAGTCCTTTTTCTGCCTACCAATTATGCTTCTTATTCCCTGTACCTTCTCCCTGCATTCTTCCCCCTCCCCCTCCCCACTGATAACCCTCCATGTGATCTCCATTTCTGTGTTTCTGTTCCTGTTCTAGTTGTTTACTTAGTTTTTGGTTTTTGTTTGTTAGGATCAGTTGTTGATAGTTGTGAGTTTGTTGTCATTTTACTGTTCATATTTTTGATCATCTTCTTTTTTTTTAGATAAGGCCTCTTAACATTTCACATAATAGGGGCTTGGTGATGATGAACTCCTTTAACTTGACTTTATCTGGGAAGCACTTTATCTGCCCTTCCATCCTAAATGAAAGCTTTGCTGGATAGAGTCATCTTGGATGTAGGTCTTTGCCTTTCATGACTTGGAATACTTCTTCCCAGCCCCTTCTTGCCTGCAAGGTTTCTCTTGAGAAATCAGCTGATGGTCTGATGGGAACTCCTTTGTAGGTAACTGTCCCCTTTCCTCTTGCTGCTTTTAAGATTCTCTCCTTAGCTTGGGTAACTTAATGATGATATGCATTGGTATGCGCTCCTTGGATCCAACTTCTTTGGGATTCTCTGACTTTCCTGGACTTCCTGGAAGTCTATTTCCTTTGCCAGATTGGAGAAGTTCTCTTTTGTTATTTGTTCAAATGAGTTTTTAATATCTTGTTCTTGTTCTTCTCCTTCTGGCACCCTTATGATTCAGATGTCGGGGAACTTAAAGTTGTCCCAGAGATTCCTAAGCCTCTCTTCATTTTTTGAATTCTTGTTTCTTCATTCTGTTCTCGTTGGGTGTTTATTTCTTCTTTTTGTTGCAGATTAGCGATTTGAGTCCTGGTTTCCTTCCCTTTACTGTTGGTTCCCTGTATATTTCTCTCCATTTCACTTTGCACAGCCTTCACTTTTTCCTCTATTTTTGTGACCATATTCAACCATTTATGTGAGCATCCTGATTACCAGTGTTTTGAACTCTGCATCAGATAGGTTGTCTATCTCCTCATTGCTTAGCTCTTTTTCTGGAGTTTTGATCTGTTCTTTCATTTGGGCCATAGTTCTTTGTCTCGGGACACCTGTCAAGTTGTAAGGGGGTGGAGCCTTAGGAATTTGCCAGGGTGGGGCAATCATCTTTGTTGTGCTGTGGTGCTGTATGTGGGGGAGGGTCAGAGAGGGAACAATGCCACTTGCTTGCTCAGCTCTAGCCCTAGTTTCAAATGAACTCTCCTGTGAGACTGGGAGTTTCTCCTGCCATTGAAACACCCACTGTATTTTACAGTCGGAGGTTTCAAGTCTTTAGTTTTGAGTTCAGCCAGCTCCACCTCGCCTGTACCTTCTGCTGCCTTGGTGCACATCCTCTCTGCTGGACTGCCTGTCTCCACCCCTCCTGCTGGTCTGGTTGAATGTTTCTTTAACTCCTGGGTTGTCAGAGTTCCATACAGTTTGATTTTCTGGCACTTCTGGTTGTTTATTATTTTTAAATTGGTTGTCCTTCTTTTGGTTGTGCGAGGAAGTGAAGCTTTTCTATGTATGCCTCCATCTTGGCCAGCTCTTACCATTTTCTCCAGAACCATTTTTTTGATTGAACACAAAGACTGCAGTTGAGAAAGTCAAAGACTATGAAGTGGGTTTCATTTCCTCCTTCATACCCTCTTGGAAATAACAAACTTTGAAGGCTACGTGGGAACGGGACCAAGAGAGCTGATGGTTCTGCTGTTGACCTATAACTGGCCTTAGGCAAGTATCCAGTGGTTATGCAAGGCTGCTGCAACCTATTGGTCTTTAGGGGCCCAGTAAAATGTAGCTTGAGGGTGTGTGTGTGTGTGCGTGTGTGTGTGTGTGTGTGTGTGTCTCCATTCTTTCTACTGTCAAGGCTAGCGGCCTTTTCTTCCACTTGTACTGTGACACGTCAGAGAGATTTAGAAGCTTAGAATTCCAGTTTAGAGTTAGACTCATGGTTAATGCTTGAACAAAGTATCTTCCTTCCAACTGAAGTATATTCTTATTCTTTTCTGTCCTCCATTTTACATTCCAAGTTCCTATTCCCTTCCTCTTGGTATCAATAGCATTTTGAGGTCTAACTTTGTACACAGTAAAGTATATAAATTTCAAGTTTTTAGTTTAATAAATTTTTACATATGTGCGCACCTGTATAATTAGCACCCAGATCCAGGATATGGAACATTTCCTTGTGCTCTTCCTCATCAGTATCCCCAAGGGTAACCTCTATTTTAACTTCAACCTCCATAGATTGATTTTGGCTATTCTTATACTTCATTACAATGGAGTCATAGAATTGTATTCTTTTGTGTTTGATTTCTTCCAATCAACATTATAATATAGTTCATACATGTTGTTGAGTAAAGTATTCTACTGTATAATGTATTCATCTATTTAAATGCTTATGGACATTTGGGTTGTTTTTAGCTTGCAGCTATTAAAAATAACAATGCAAGGAAGATTCTTGTACAGGTCTTTTAGAAGACATAAACACTTATTTCTCTTGTAGGTATACCCAAGAGTGCAATTGCTTCATCATAGAACATGAATATATATTTTCTTTCAGTAGGCACTGTACTACCAAGCCTTTTTCCTTAGTGGTTATACCAGGTAACACTCCCAAGTCCCTATACTTTGGGAAAGTATAATTTTCCTCTGCAATATTTTTATTCTAGGTTCGTGATACTAGTTAATGTGAGATTTGGAGATATTGTCCAGTTCATTGCAGATTATACAGGTACATCTGTGTATTTGTATTTCACATCATTCAATATGGACATACTTGGGAGTTTAATAGTGAAAAATTGTCCCTAGGATTAAAAGGAAACTGTTAGTTTGAGAAAGTATAATATTAATCACAATAAAATTTAACTATTGAATAGATGTCTGATTTTATGACTTAGGAGTGAGCATAAATACTAGCTAAGTATGGTGTTCAATTCATACCCAGATCGAAACCAGGAGGGTGAATTGACTCAGGGAAGATCTCCTGGGCCTTATCTCTGGCATTGTTTTTGTGAAAGGCTGAATTGCATTTTATGGCTACTATTTTCTCTCATGTATTCCTTTAAGAGGAAGCAGTAACTCAATATAGTAAACACTGCTTGGAATCCTCAGCACTGAGCATTTTAATTCTAACAAGTATATACCAGCCTGTGGCTGAAAAAAAAATGGAAACTTAGGGCTTCAGTTTCTCAGTTCACATAATGGTTAGTTAGACCATGGCCTGCATGGTCTGGAGGGCACTATAACTATAATATTCTGGATATAACAAAAAATAATTGCCGAAGTAAGGAGCACTTAGAATCAGTCTAGAAAAGCTTAGGGTACAGTTTTCTTCTTTTTGGACAAAGCTTTGTTAGTCCATTCAGTCATTCATCAAATACTTGCACAATGATTCAGCAAGTACTTGTTCAGACTTATGTACAAGGCTCTGTTCTAGATACTAAGCATACAGCAGGGAACAAAGCAAAGGCCTTGCTGTCATAGAGCTGACCTTCTTGAGTGTAAGGGGAGAAAAGTGATATATACCTATATGTCATGTAGAGGAAAAATAACAACACACTAAGGGCCATGGAATGTAGGCTTAATGTTGGGAACTGCTAGAGCTTTTTATAAGGAAAGTCAGGGCATGTCTCTGAGTCACTGACCTTTGTGCAGAGACCTGAAGGGACAGATCAGTGTGGACATCCACTAGAGGAAGAGGAAACTAAGCGGAGGGGGAATATGTCTGGTGAGCTGAAGAGCATTAAGGGGGCCTCTGCTGACCAAGGGAGGCTGTGAGAGGCAGGTAGTTAGAGGTGGCACCCAGGTCAGAATAGGGCTCCATATTAGAGCTCCAACAATTGTTGTAATAACCTCAGCCTGTTCTCTGAGTAGGAGTCCACTGAAGGGTTTTGAACAGAAAAGAGACTATTCAAGTCTTTTTCTTTTCTTTTCTTTCCTTTCTTTCTCTCTCCTTTTTTTTGAGAATGACCTTAAACAATGGGTAGAAAATTAACTGTGGAGACAAGGGTAGAAACAGGGAAACAAGTGAAAAATCTCTAATGGGCATGTTCAGGCAAAACCAAATGGCAGAAATGTTTGATATTGTGGGTTTATCATCACCTCTGTGTTTTGTTAGTTAAAGTAATTGTGTTTACCCAGACACAGAAGAATAATGTCAGCATGTTTGAGCCGCATTAGAAATAATTTAGTAATATGCATTAGCAATATGTTATGGATATTATAAAATAAGAAGCCCTATAGTTAATGCTTTTTACTGTGTAACACTAATTTTCTTCTGGAAGCTCTTCCTCCTCTCTCTCTCCTGGTTCGATAATGCTGTGCCATTCCTTCCACTGCTTGGAGGTCAGTCATTTGTCATTCCCCTCTCTTCGTCCTCTGTCCATCCAAGCAGTCAGGTTCTGTTGTTGTTATTATTCCTTGCTGGCTCCAAATCCACCTCTGTTTTTGACCACTCCCAAATTTAGTTTAGACCCTACTTCCATCTCAGAGTAAGCCATCAAATTCTCCACTACTCCATCATAAATACAGCAAAAACCACAGAGACTTTGAAATGAGACATTGATTCAAAATAGTTTAGATCTTCACTTGTCTGTATGTTTGTAATTTTTGAATTTCAACTGTCCCTGTATAAAATGAGCATAACAATAT
>PVKM010044427.1:0-12247 GCA_004027735.1 Carollia perspicillata | reverse complement strand
CTTAATGTATTAATCATACCATAGGATCAATAGAATTTAATGAACTCTATCCAGTCCGTGAAATAACGATAAATTATTCATGTCTGAAAATGAACCGTATTAAGTTAATCAAGCCATTAGGATCATTTTCTAAAATAAAATTTGAGACAAAGGCAATATATCTTCTAAAACATGAGCAATCTCTATAATAGGATCTGGCATTCAGTGTACTAAGGGCAGAAGATCAAGCATTTTCAGTTAAGTTTTTAAAAATGCTTTAGTTCAAATTTATCCTACAAATAAATGTCATTATTATTAAACATTTTATGAAGTATATTGAGTATTTCCACTCCAGTTTCACAGCTTTTTAGAGTGAGTTTATAGAGGAGAAGACTTATTTTTCAATTTGTTTTCTATATACTTAAAGTGAAGAACATATTAGAATTTGCTGAATGACCTCTAAAAATTCAAATAACATTATGCTATTTTTTTGCAATATTCTCTATATTCCATCTCGTTCTGCTGTAAATCCTTTAGATCTGTCTTTAGATCTTTTATTATTTACATTTCAACTAATTATTTTTTTCAATTACACCTACACTATATAATTCTTTTATTTAACCTGTTCATTAATTTTTTATTTTTTAGAAAACATTGTTTAATAAGCCTTTTGAGGGTTTATTTTAATTTACAAAAAGGTTGCAAAAATCATAGAGTTTCCACAGACACAGTCTCTTATTACATTAGTAAGGGACACTTGTTCAACCTTTTCCCTCTTCTTTTCATATGAGTCTCTTTTTAAATCCCTTCCCCAATGGACATTTCTTCCCTTTTCCAAAATTTTTTTGAATATGTCCTAAATTTTTATCTTGACTTTTACATTTGATGTAGGTAATTATTTTTCTGTAGTTCATTTCCTTTCGTCTTATTTTTCATCTTAAATTTGTCATTTATATCATTTTTCCACATGCTTTTAATATTTGATCTTTATCTGATTACTCAGATATTTTGAAAATAATCTTTATTTACTTTCAGATAGGTTTGTTGATCTGTTAACTGGTTACATAATGAACCAAAATGGAAAAATCTTCATCTCTATGAGTTTAAAATCAGATTGACTACCCTTGAAAATGAAGTTCGTTTTTATTGCTAAGTTATTGGCTGGCCCAATGCATCCATGAATTAAATATTAGAAATATGTACATTTTTTTTCTTAACTGATCATGTAGTTTACCATTTGGAGTCTTCCAAACATTATCAAAGAATCTCAGACCGTGACATCTCGGTGTATGCCGACACGGCAGTCCACGCTTTTAGTGCCACGTAATCATTTTGGCACGTTGCGCGGGCTCCGTTTTATCACTTGCACTAAATCCAAAGCCAAGACCAGGCTGTATGGTCACTTTCAAACAGTGGCCCTGACTGTGTTTGGTCCTGGTCTGTGACACTCGAGAGGGAGGCGGGGCTCACCCACTCTTCCAATCACCTTTCATCGTTTTCTTGAGTAGAACCACTATTCTGAAGGCCCCAGGCTTTTGGGGGGAGCCTTGCCCTGGCTATCCATAGACACCAGACCCTCGCCAAGCCTTCTCCTACGCTCTGCTCTTGGTTCCCACTCTCAGCTCCTCTCTTCCCCAGGATCTTGGTCTTCAGTCCCTGAATTCATTTCAGTGACACCCGGAGGCAGAACTGACTGAACTTTCTATTGTTGTGTACCTCTGATAGATTAACTCTTGTCCTCATGTCTCTTACATACAAACTCTCCCTGGACTTTTTCTCTCTTATCTAATTGCCTAATACACTGTGTTCAACCAAAAGTATAATTATACCCCTAAGGTGAGGATCTGCCAATCAATGACAGTACAGACATCGATGCGGTTAAGTAGGTATTTTTTTCTCCTTAAGAACATTGTTTTTTCTACCTTGCTTTCTCCTAGTAAAATGTTTGCAGCCTCAGCAAACATTATGATGTGTAAATTATTTCCTGAAGTAAATGCTGGAAACATAGTTCTTAAAACATCTTTAGTTGGACTGTTTGGTTGGTATAGCCCCACGTTGATTTCTCATAGTTAGCGATTTCCACATCAGAATCAGCACCAATTTACACGAGTGATGTTTTCTGACGTCCAAGACGTCAGGGCTGCATAGGGAGCCGTTTTCCTTACCATCCCATTCTGGGTAGTAGCTTCCTTTAGTGTCTCTTACTCTACCTTTAAAATGGTCAGTGTCGGGGACACTGTGTTCTTCAGAAGTTCCCTTAAGTTAGGGGCAATCTTCAGAAATTCTGTTGTGACTGAAAAATGAGCTGCTTTTTTGGACTCATATAGTAACAGCCTGAGAATTTAGTTTTAGCTGAGAGAGTAACCCATAGCTTACACTCCTCACAAATCCTTTTCATGTAAGTGTCTAAGTCCAAATTCAAATCTCGGAACAGATGCGGATGTGTATGGCTCCTCTTTCTTTGGGAAACATTCCCTTCTTTCCCTTAATCATGATTGTTATCCCTTTGGCACCCGAGTGCGGGTTTTGGACTCGCACCAATTGCTCAGCCGCTGCGGGTTGCATTTGGGAGCTGGGCCAACACTCTCCGTGTGTCGTTTCTCCAGCCCTCTCTACCCTCTCACTGGTTGGGTCTTTTGACACAACTAACTCGCTCATGGTTGTCATTTCACTGGAAAGCGATCTTAGCAGTGTTTCCACGTATAAAATGGAACCTGACGTCCACTTGCATCTCTCACTGTGGACTGACTTGCTTTCCTAAAAGTAATCATATTTTATAATTTATCATTCTATCAATCTATAATCTGTCATTCTGTTCGCTTGTGCATTTCGTAGACACACAGATGGCACACATGTGTCATAGACATACCTGTGGCAACTATTGCTATTTGTCATACAAATTAATTTTATTCCATAAAAGAAATATAATATTGTGATTTTGTTTGCATGTATACCTTTCTAATTGTTCTTTTTCATAAATCACAGTACCTAGAATTAAATTAATAACACTAGTTCCATAGTGGTCTTTGGGAAAATTTGATTGAATTAGCACTGTACATTAATCATATTTTTTACTTGATAATGCATCTTGGAGATCATGAAGTACAAGTCTGCAGAAACGTATGTAATGTTTTATCGGCTTCTTTGGAATTTTATATCTATAAGCTACAACTCATATTATTCTTCAAACCTCATTTATTAAGCTTCATACAATAACCCTGACATCGTTTAGGCACAGGAGATACAGGTGGGAATGCAGACACATTCTGTTTGATCATAGCACTCATATTCGGAGGGGCGAAACAGATATTCAGCAAGGAAACAAATCAGAAAAGTAAATTCAGAGTGGACATGTGCTGAGAAATGGGCACGGTTATTCGTACAGAGTAAGAGGGTGAAACCGTTCCTTCGGGGGCAGTGGCTGGGGAGGGCATCATCAGAACCTGGCTGTTTGGGCTCAGATCTGTGAAATGAGAGAAGTCGGTTGGCGGAGGAGTGAGTGGAAGGAAGTACACAGGACAACAGTACCAAGAGCTGAAGTTAGGGAAGTTTTTTTCCAGGGTAAGGAAGAAGTGGTTGGAGTGATGGGGGTAAGAAAAGGTACAAGGGTGAGAGTGAAGAGCGCACGCCTGCTGAGCTCTGGAAGCCACGGGAAAGTCAAAGTCACCGTGCGGGGATTATCTGATTTCTGTGCTTTTGAAACCACTCTGCCCCTGGTGTGGTGTGAATGGGGGGAGGGCCCGTGGGGAGGGAAGAAGGTTATCATACGGCTATTTCAAAACTTCCAGGTGGTTTGTCTTTTCCAGGGAAGTGATGGCCCCGTGGGCATCCACACACATGTGTTTTTGTGCCAAACACTCCATGTTCAGGACATATTCATAGATTCTTGGCTTAATGGATCTGTGCTTCCTGACTTCAAACACTTGCCATTTCTCCTTGTTATTCTTGTATAATACTATAAATAGAATAATAATAATAATTCTTTCCAATTTTGCTAAATTTATACTTGCACATTTAGTAGAATGGTTGGTATGGCAAAATTCTTATATCTCCTATGCATAAAGTCAGCTATAAGCAAACAACAAAATCATTTTTAGGAAAGTAAATATTAAAATTCAAAGACACATTTGTCACTTGTCTTCTCTCATCATTTAAGATATAATATCTGCCCTAGCTCATCTGTTTTGTCACGAAGAAAGTAAGGCCAACAAGCTGAATTAAACGGTAAGTAAGCCATGCACATACGAGTATTCATAAAGCAGGGTATTCGGGCAACAGTCTTTGAGAAGCAAGCCAGCAGATGATTCTGATTCCTTTGAAATGCAATCAAAGGAATGGGACTCACCTTTCATCCTCCCTCCTGCCTAAGCTGCAGCGTGAAATTAGCACACTGGGAATCGGGTGTCATGAGCATAACTCTCAAACAACGAAAGACACTTGACGGAGAGTCAGCGTTTTCTCTTACCTACCTTTTCAATAAGCTACGTTCTGAGAAAAACTTGTCCATTCATAGTTCACCTTGAAGATCACAGCAGAAATACATTCACGTAATGCTTCCCCGGGAGTGTTCGCGTGTACACAGCAGCCGCTATGTTCTTTCCAAATCAGCAGAGTTACTGCCCTCAGCATGCTGTAGCTGTAAATACATTTTCATGGGGTGCACAGAGACAGGAAATAAGATTCCTGGAACTTGGCCATTGTTTGATTTGGTCTCTGGTTAGAAGTAACGTTAATTTGAAAGAATAGATTGATTGCTAACTTGCGGGAAATATCGCTGGGAGTAATACAACATCAAACTCTGCCGAATGTTTGCTGAAAAGGAAAACATGTATGCAAATATGTGAAATTAATTATAGCCCTTTTCCGCAATTCCTGTACTCTTTTCAGATTACCTGAAGTTCCTATATAGGCTGTAAAATGAACATTTTAGTTTTTCTCTGTGTTTTAGCAATACAGACATTAAACTCAACATATACATAAATTAAATTCCACCTCAGATGCTCTCATTGTAATGTTTTCTAGGTAACGAAGTAGCTACTACATAGTATATGTGCTGTAGAAAATCAATCAAATATTCTCAGAAACGAATCTGACACTTTAGGGAGTTTTATAAAAATGTGAACTTAATTGTACGCTCATTTTTTACATTGAAACATTTGTACAATAATTTAACACCAACACATTCCCTATACATGCAATCTTCGGATTTCTAATTTGATTAAAACATATTGCTGCAGGCAAAATAATGGCCTCCCAAACGTGCCCACCTCCTGGTCTCTGGGACCTGTGAAATCGTTGCATTCCCAGCAAGGGAAATTCAGATAGCAGACCTAATCAAGCTGCTAATCAGCTCACTTGAAACTAGGGAGATTATCTTGGATATTCCCTGTAGGTCCAATGTCATCACAGGGTCCTTGGATGTGGAAGAGGGCAGGAGAGTGAGGGTCAGAGTGGTGCATTGTGGGGGAGATGGATCCCACCAGCCTTTGCAGAGACCCCCCACACCGGCTTTGCTGTTCCAGAAAATGCAAGGCGCTGGCGGGCCGCCGCTGTTCTTTAGCTCCCTGAGACTCATTTGGGATTTCTGACCTCCGGAACTGTAAGATTGTAAATTTGTATTATTTTAAGCCATCAAATTCATGGTGATTTGTGATAGCAGCAATGCAAAACTTACTCTATACGTGTAGATATTTAGTAAATAACTTGAAGGGAATGGATTTTAGATACCTTTTCATATTGGTAGGATACAAAATCATAATGAACGTAGCTTCATCTTATTACAGAGAGCCTAAAGGGAAAGTACGAGTTCTTGGGTGGGGAAATGAATAAAATAAAAACTCATCAATCCCACCCTACTTTATAACTCATGTTTGTGCACCAAACTGCCTATACTAGTAACTCAGCTTAATCCACGGCATCTACTTATAAATGCTTCCCAAAGGCCAGAGAACAAGCTTCTTAGATTATATGCTAAAGAAAAAATTCTATCCTGGAATAAATACAGGTAGCTATTTCAAAATTAAGACCTGCAAATACTAAATTTTGACAAAATTTCTTATAGAAAAAATTGCAGCCGATATTGAGCATAATTGTGAAACAGATTTCCCCATAAGTAAATATTGTGTTTTCTCTGAGAAGCTTACTTTGTGTTTATAATTTCATCCTGGTTCTTGAGTTGAATATTTGACCCTTTGTACTATAGGAAGTGGTTTGAGAATTAAAGAAAGTCTATAATTTGTATTAGAATGGGTTAAGTGAAATGAAAATGTAACATTTTCTTACCTTTTAGCACTTAAGAGGTTTTGGATTATTTTTACAGTAAATACTTTTACACAGAATCTTTTCATTCACAGAAGGCTGTATTATCACAAATTCAATAATGTCTACCTGAATCAAATCTTGGACTGCTTTATTCAAGTTTTTTTTCCTAGTCCCAACAAATATAAACAGATTGCACAAATCACCTACTAACTTGTAGAACTAGTCCAAATGTAGACTGGCAAAGGAAACAAAATTCTAAGCTTAAATAACAACAGTGATTAAATACTGAAGTTGTTTCACAGGTGCCTTTACATGGTAGTCTGAACTACCTCGAGGTCACTCCGTGATCACCCAACAGAGTTCACTGAAATGAGAATCGAAATGTGTTCCATTTTGGCAGGAATGTCACCTGGGATACAGGGTAGTGGACAAAATGCATTTAAATAAACGAATCAAATCCTGAGCCCATAGAATTACACATTTTTGTAAATTGCAGAAAATGGGCTGGACTCCAGATGTCATTATGTCTAAATTGATTCTATATACATATGACACAGGTAGTTTGGGAAAAATAGCTACTAATACCATTAAGTCCATTGATTTGTTTCTCATGTTTCAAGGGAGAAAAAAGAATTGACTATGGCAGTGATTTTTCAACCAGTGTGCTGCAGAAATTTTTAAAACATGCAATACTTGACTATTTATTTAGCCAGGGACACTGGCCTCTTTCCCCTTAGATTGTCAAATTTTAAAAAAGGTAAAAAAAAAAAAAAAAAACATTACAGCGATCTGGTATAAATGAATCAAAATTATACCTATTTTTTGTCAGATCAGCAAAAAATATAATGTATTTTCTGGCCTGCCACAGAGTTTTAATAATTAGTTCATGTGTGCCATGAGACGAAATGGGTTGAAAATCGTTGGTCTAATTTTTCTTGCATGTAAAATAGTAATTTCCAAATCTTTTCAATGTTTAAATTTGGTGATGTTTGTAGGAGGAGAATGAGGCTATGATAGGAGAAAATTAAAAAATCATGCTTGACATTCTTTTCATTAGTGCCTTCTCTTGGCAATGACCGTATAATAGTCCTGGGTAGTCACATAAAATAAAATATGTATCCACAAGTCTGTGTGGTATAGATAAATGAGTCAATAAAATGGTATATATTGAGGGAATAGGAACAGTCTTCCTTATAGTAGAATGGTAACATATGTATAGGAGGAATAATGGGAATTGAGAGAGAGTTGGGGGGAAATGTCGCCTTTCACATGCTCGTAGGAGACCAGTCCCATTAGAAGTTCTTACACGAAGGGTTAGCACAGTTTGCCTCCAGGAAGCGGGGAGGAGACTCAGGAGGGACGTATGTGCCCAGAGAAGGACTTCGAACTCGGTTCCTGTTGTTTCCTTCCTCCCTTCATGTTTTATTCATAAGTTCTGTAAACTATTTGTTCTACTTTAAGTCAGATAACCTCATTGGACTATTTTATGACGTTTACAAAATGAAACCTAACTTGATGGTTTACATCAAGTAATTCCACTTTCCTCTAAGAAGGTAACTTCCAAATATCACATATTTACTAAAACAATACATGTAAATAAAACTCAAGTATTATATATATATATATATAGTTCTATTTATATAGCATGCAAAAGATAAAATATGTTGCTCTCAAAACATGTTAGATCCCTACTGTAACTTTCACTTTCGCATTATAGGTGTGTGCATTTATCTTATGTGCATAAACTCTTTGAAAACACATGGGACTTCAGATAAAAAGGAGGAGTACCTATAGATTTTTTTTTACCTGGCCATTTTCTACTGAAGGCTTGTTATTCTATTTGGGATAAAGCCTGCTTGAATTGCTGAGTAATACCATTTCAGTGCAACAGACTTGAGAGATCGGGCCTGTGGATGGGAATGATGAAGGGTGTTATAAAAAGGATTTAGTAAGTTTCTGGGCAAAAGGATCTCTCCTACCAACTGTTCCACGAACTGCTATCCAAATATACTGAGAGAAACCTATCACCCTCGCGACTGACAGGTGCTATAAAGCTAAGCTGCCCTTTCCCAGTGAATAGAAATAAGCCCCAGTGGAGAATAGAAAGTGAATTTAAAGAGGTAAAGTGTTTTTAGGAAGAGTCTATGAAATTTACATTTGTTGGACAAGTAAAATCACGATGAATGTAATCTATGTTAAAGTCATAGACTGGAAGACTTTAATAGGACAGATTCAAAATGATTTTGTAGTTGAGTATACTGGTGATAGCCTTGAACAATTTTTTTCCTGAGAAACAACTAAAATACGTTATATGGCACAAAACCATTTTGTATTGTATATTGAATAAGTCACATTTATATTGAACGAGCCACTAAGCCGTTAGTTTCCTGATATTAAAACCTCAGGTTCTCATTTGGAATAGGAGTTTGATAATATATGCTTAAAATGTTTACGTTGTCAAATGCATTTTATTTTTAATTTATAATCATACAATTATGTAATTATTATATTGGTGGGTATCCATGGTAAATGGATTTCTTAGAGATTCGTATTGAATAGGAGCACGGAGTAGTGAAATAATGAGGAGAGGTGACAGTCTGTGGTAACGATCTCAAATCGATGAATGTGAAAACTCTATAAGAACAGGGTGAGAAAGGGTATATTTTCATACATTATTTTCAATGATAATGCCTCAATGCAACATTTCAATGCTCTTTGGTTATAAAGGACACCTGCGTTTTTGGTTTTATGTGCTTATTTGAATTAACTAAAGTACAAAATGGTTTTTATATGCAAATAATATGAATGTTGTCCAACTTGAGTTCTTTTTTATAAAATCCCAGACAGAATGTTTGTCTAATAAAATTTCAGTTAAATAATTGAACAGGAGACCGGTAGTTTTAAATAAAATGTTTAATTTAAAATAATGTAACATTTGTTCATATTTAAATCGGCAATAAATATCACATACTGCATAATGCTTAAATTAAGTAGTTCTTATTCACAACCCAAGTGGTTTTCTAGAGAATGATATCATTTCATGGAAGTGAGTGAAGCAATTAATTGGATTCTATTTATTAATCCACTTCAGATGTAATTAAAACATAATGGCAAACAAAATATATTTGCACTTTCATCTGTGATTGATGCTGATATTACTGTTCTATTCAAAGTTGCCTCATGTTTTAAACAAATATATGCAAATCTATAATAATAATTTAGATAAAAATCCAAAAAATCACTAGAGACTTTAAGTAGAAAATTATTTTTATTTATTTATTCAATCAAAATTTATTTATTTATTGGCCTCATCCTGTGCTTCAGATACTGGAATAAATTTAGAATCAAAAGCTTATCAAGATAGCTAATGTCCTTACCATCTGAACATTTTATTGTAAGTTTCAAACAATCTCCTAACTATATTTGCTCAAATCTGTTGACCTATTATATCCAGACTAGATTCTAAATAAAGCATGACAGGGTTTATTTTGCTTGTTTCAACATTTCCAATAAATGTCACATTTGGAAAATTTTTACTACTGTTCTCTCTCTTGTCTCTCAGTCATTTGTTTGTTTTAGAGAATATTTTTATTCGTATCCCCACACATTCATCTTTCCTTTGGGATCTCTCCATATGAGATCAAGTCATCACTGAATAAAAACGGCTGTGCCTCAATTCATTCTTTCCCATCCGTATGCCCTGCATTTCTGTTCTGTGCCCCCCTGCACTGGCCAGAGCCCCCATTGGTTAGAAGTGGCAAGAGCGAACTTCCTTCCTCTTTTCCGCTCTGAGGGCAAAGTATTCACACCCTCACCCTTAGGTGTGATGCTAGTTGTAAGTATGCCGTTAGCTGTGTTAAATGGCTGTTGATATGCCCTGGATTTTGGATGTATTTTTACAGCATGAATGGATATTTAATTTCGCCAAACGATTTTTTCTACATCTATTGAGGTTATCTCATGGGTTTTTCTTTTATTGTTTTTTAATGTTTATTGAATATTGAATATGGCGCAGGCAGCAAATTAAGGACTTTTTACATGCCATCTTTTTATGTCGTGGCAAACCTAAGAGGGGGCGATGAGGAAGTCTGGCTAATATTAGACTAATTTGAATTTTATCGACCTGCTTTGAGCATTCCATACAATTTATATCTGGCCTCATCTATTTGCAAGAATTAGCCACCATCTAGAGTTTATGGTATTTTCATTATTACCTTTTGTAGCACTTGAGTTAATGCATCAAAGAGCTATGTTAAACTGTAATGGCAGTTTTGAAATTCAATTCAAAAAATTGAATTTGGTTATCCAATTGTCTTATCTCATCTTACCACAAGCCATATGAATGGGAAACCAGATAACTACGCGTAATGAAAATTTGGCTCTGGGCAGTAAACACACAAGACAATGTACAGGTGATGCACTATAGAGTTGTGTACCTGAAACACACACGAGTCTACCATCCAGTGTCACCCCAGCAAACCCATAAAAATGATTTTTTATTGGAAGGAGAGAAAGAAGAAGTCAGGAAAAGTGTAGAAATGAATGCTTCTTATTAGAGATACCAAAGGGGCATCAGGAGGCTACATGAGTGCATAAAACTTCCAGAACAGATGAAATAACCAGAGAAACATAGGCCATTCTGGTCATCATGTTTACTTACGTTTACCGGAAGTAAGACCACAGGAGTCTAAGACCCACAGTCGGCCATCGTTGCATGTGCCACACTGACTTTGATGTAAGAAGCAGAAAACGGATGTTAGGTTGCCTTTCCAAATTACTTATCTCTAGCATAGGGTTATTCCAATGAGCAAAAATTGTCCAAAATGAAATGACTTACTCTTTATAAACCACAACATTCTTTCTTTCTTTTTTACTTACTTGCTTACTTTATTTATTTATTTAAAATAGTTGGGGTGACACTGGCCAACAAAATTTTGTAGACCTCAAGGGCACAACGCATCATCTGTATATTGCATTTTAACTATGGAAGTGAAACTTTTCTGCACACTTACCCACAGGTTGTCTCCACATTCAAAAGGTGAATGGAAGTACAAAGTAAGGTCACATTCCTTAATTATCATTAGACACAGACATACCAGCAATAACAGTTTTGCTTCCAGTCCCTAATAGACTCTAAAATAAAGGTCATTCAAATTTTAGTAATCAGTCTCTCACAAATTTTCACAGTATAGCTTGGAAAATATTCAGACAGATAGTATGCCTCGTTTAGCCTGATTATTCAGCGAAGATGCTAACCTCTATTAGCCCTCTTTGAAGCTGATTATATGTAAACAACAATCTCTATTTCGCAATACTTATGGGTTCTTAGAGGAAGAACTCAGAACTATGTAAAAACAAGAACAGAATTTCCTGAAAATTATTAACCCTACAATGTGGGAAAATGGTTTTTTCCCCATTTTTATGGTCAATAATAAAGTTCAGCATAACCTAGATGGGAATAGCCGTGACTGTGACATTGTTATTTCTCCACGCAGGTCCTCTCCAACCCCCTTTGCATCTTGGGCCCCTCTTCCCGTGCTTTGCTGTGCTTTTCTTCTCGTGGGCGTGTCTCCTCGTCCTCAGAGGCCTGCCCTCGGGCTCCGTGGGGCCTGGGAATTTCCATTTCCCTGGGTCAGTCTTGAATACATGACATCCTCACATTTCAGAATGCCCTGCAGAATAGGGCACTTGGCTTGCAATCAGACCCTTGAGTGGCTTCTCCCTCTTTTTGTCCCTCTTTCCTTACACCCTTACCAGTTTTTCCTAAGATGACATCTTTGTAAGTCACATGCACAGCTATCTGCTTTTCTGGGTTTGCTTTTTGGGGACCCTGATGGTGACAAGTAATACTTTATAATGTATACACACTGGCCATCACATAAGTCCCAATTGAACCTCAGCTAGAGTCTGTGGATTGCCCACCACTGCAGACTTCAAGGGCACAGTGTAAAGTTTTAGCCTGAACTTCATCTCTTCCTCGAAATGTATTAGTCTGCGCTCTCACGCC
>PVKM010044426.1:0-12242 GCA_004027735.1 Carollia perspicillata | reverse complement strand
AAAAAAATTTCACTTTGTAATAAACTTTAGAGAAAAACAAACCATACACATTGATCAATAAAAAAAGACAAAACAGAAAACACAAAAATATATGCCTAAATTCTACCAGTTCTTTTACAAACTAAGAGTTTTTAGAAGTAAGGAATATGGAGATGTTCAGACAGACAAGCTTAAGACTAAGCTTGTGGTGGGTAAGTGGGTGATCATATATTGCAACCCTGAGACAAGTGAAAGAAGATTCTGGGTGACAGTAAGAAAGTGTGGTATCATACAGTGGGGGACGGAACATTAGGAACAAATGTTTTCTCTATGGCAATTGCCTTGGAGGTAAGGACTGAACCTAGAGGTGAAGAGCAGAATGCTGAATTATCCAAATGGCAGCAGGGATAACTTCCCAAGCAAAGAGCACTTACATAAAGCTGTTATGGCCATCATAAAATTTTGAAAGTTAGCATTCTCCGTCAGCCCAGATGCTGACCCCTTTTCCTCTGGCTCCCGTCAGCCTTTTTCTTTCCTACTTTGTCTCTGGGCCTTGTATAGCCTGCTCCCTCCCATGCTTATTTTATTCCAGGAACCATCATGGCTTCAGGATATTTTCCATTACTCAGAAATTTTTCCATCACTATAAAAGTAGTCAGATGGCAAAGAGAATATGCATGGCCTTTCAGATGTGAGTCAAGTGGGAAGAGCTTCTTCTCAGTCCTTCATGGTGAAGAGTGAAGATTGTAGAAAAAAACATAAGTATTCCCAATTTAGTGAAGGATGTTGCCCCAGAGAAAAAAAGGTTGTTTTCCCTGATGTTGGTTAGCCCAGTGGGATACATGTTAGGGCTAGAAATTTTCCTTTGCTGCCGCACAAGCATTGACTAATCACTTTACTGGTATCCTATTCAATAGGCCAAATCCACAGCAGGGAGCTCCCTAGTTCTCTGACATGACATTGATGTAAAGTCTCTAAGCTACTTTTCTTAAAAGCAGAGAGAACTGAATGGGGGTTTGATTCTGTGCCATGGTGATAATGAGGATCAGCGAAGGAGGTCTGTTACTGGCAGAACTGGTGTGTGCTTTAAGACACACAGTGGTGCCAAGAAACAATACAAAGTGTGAGAACAAGCAGACTGAGTCACGAGCCATTGCAGATTCTAAACTGTGCACTTCTGTCTCTATATATAGTATGTCAAAAGTGTCATTTCTGCTGTCACAAAAACTTTTTAGATTGTCACCACCATAAGTACAGCAACAACAGTAGCATTTCTTTATATTAACTACATCTGAATTCCACAGCAAGATGTAGTTCCTCCGCACATTTGGACTTGGGGAAGATTAGGGCGGGAGTACCTCTGCAGGGAACCGGGTCATGACGCTTCCTGATGCTATGTAAAGTCCTTCTGGTTGTCATAGACTAAAGTGTTGTACTCTTTTGGACCTGGCTGTCAGAAATCTCCAAGTATGGTGTGAAATATGTATGATATTCTTTCAGCAAGGCTATTTTTTAACCAGTATTATGTGGTTTTGAAAACAGAATGGGAGCGCCCTCGTTAATAATCCTTCCGCGTCCTGATTGTGCAGCTGAGGTGCTGGAGGCGGCGTGGGGGTGGGGTGGGGGGCTGTCACATTTTCAAATGTAAGGGAAAGAAAAACATTTTAAAGGGTCACATGTGCTTCCCTTCTGTTATCCCTTCTTTTTTAAAAAAATACATTTTTGGTTCATTTTTGGGAAAAGCTCTTATTTATGCAGACACACTATAAAATAAAGCCTTCCTTTGTTAAGACAAAACAATTCCGGGGAATTCCTTGGGGACGGGTTAATGAATGATCTCTTTTATTTATTTTTCCTATGTGTTTTTTTTTAATCTCTGGTAAAAATAAATCTAGTTAGTCTCAAGAACATAGAAATGTTCTGACTACAGAAATCTTACTCTGACCTCAGGCAGAGAAAGTTCAGTTAAAATAGGCATTAAACACACACACACTCAATGTATAGGACTAGGACAAAAAGGAATCCAGGGTCCTTACCTTTAAGGAGTTATAATGTGATTTTTTAAAAACTCTAAGTGATGATTCTTTTTTACATTAAAAAATTTACATGCAGTAAAATTCACTCTTTTTAGTGTATAGGCTGTAAGTTTTGAAAAATGCATCCAGTCATATGATCATGTGATACCACCATAATAAAGATATAGAGCAGTTCCTTTACCCCCAAACATTCCCCAAGTCCCTTGAGAGCCAGACCCCAACTCCACTTCCATGTCCTGGCCAACAACTTATTCGTTCTCTGTCTCCCACAGTTTTGCCTTTTCTAGAATGTCTTATCAATTGAATTATACAATATGTAGTCCATGGGGTCTGGCTTCTTTCGCTTAGCAAAACGCATTGAAGATTCATCCCCATTCTTACATGAATTGATAGTGCATTCCTTTTTACTGCAGAGTAGAATTCCATTGTATGGGTGTTCCACCGTCTATTGGTCTGTGCATCAGCTGAAGGACATCTGGATCATTCCCAGTTTTGGGTGATTTTGAAAGAAGTTGCTGTCAATATTCATGTATAGGTTTTTAAGTCTTTCTTTTTTTTTTTAAATAAATACCTGACTAGACCTGTTAGGTCACATGAAAAACGTATTTTTCACTTTAAAAGAAACTGGTAAACTGTTTTCCTTGGTGGCCACGCTGTGTCGTCTTACCACCTGCAACGCGCACAAGTTCCTATTGTTCAGAATGTTCACTCATTCTGAGTATTGTCACTTCTTTTTAAGTTTTATTCCTTCTAATGGTCTGTAGTGACACTTAACTATGGTTTTAATTAGCATTTCCCTAATGATTAATGAAGTTGAACATCATTTACTATGCTGATTTGTGATCTATGTATCTTCTCTGGTGAGGTATTTGTACAAATCTCTTGCCCATTTTGAAAAATTGGGTTCTTTCTTTTTCTTAATGAGTTTTGAGAGCTCTTTACATTCTGGATAAAAGTTTTTCATTAGATACATGTTTGGTAAATATTTTTATACAGTCCGTGGCTTCTCTTTTCACTCCTTTAGCAATGTGTTTTACAAAACTAGTTTCCATTTTGATAAACTCCGATTTATCAGTTTTTCTTTCTGTGCTTTTGGTGTCGTATCCAAGAAATTTGTATCTGGCCCAAAGTAAAAAGTATTTTCTCTTACTTTTTCTTCTAGAAATTTGATAGTTTTAGATTTTACATTTCAATGTATGATTGGTTTTGAATTAATTTTTGTATAAAGTATGTGAGGTGTGGATGGTTTCATTTTTTTTACTTTGTCCAATTGCTTTAACATCACTCAGTGAAAATACTATACATTGTCCATTAAACTGCTTTTGCACCTCTTCAAGAAATCAATCGATCAAATATGTGTGAATCTACTTCTGACTCTCAGTTCTGTTCTGTTGATGTATGTGTCTGTTTTTTCACCAATACCATATTGCCTTGATTACTATGGCTTCACAGCAAGTCTTAAAATCATTCTGTGAATCTTCCAACTTGTTATTTTTCAAAGTTGTTTTGGCTTTTCTAGTTCCATTTACTTTCCATATTAAATTTAGAATCAACTTTGTGATTTTTACAAAAAAACACTGTTGAGATTGAAATTGGGACTGTGTTGATTCTATAAACATTTTTAGGCCCTAAATTTTGCAAAACACAACTAAAAATCTTTAATCCCAGAATCAACCCACACGAGCTAACATTTCTGTTTGTGAACTTGGCACTTGACAGTTACATAACACCTGTTTGATAAAACATTGCAGAAAAATATTGAGATTATAAAATCCATTTCTTGGCCCAATACATTCTAGTGGCAGGTCACAGCCTAAATAATCACTGAGTTTTCAGATATACAAATCTGCAGACTAGGCCTTAGAAGTCAATGTAAGTAGGTACAAAAAGAGCTCATCTTTATAACATACTCTGCTCTCTTGTATCCAAACGGCAAACTTCAAACTGGAAACAGTTCTCTCTGCCTATGAAGACTGAGTGCTGTCACACACAGAACCACTGTTTCCTACAGTGTCCCTGTGTGTTTGTCCTATTTGAAGGATGACAACACAGCTGCTCAGAGACACAGGCTCCAAGTTAAATTATGAGAAGGCAGGATGTAAAGGGGTATTCACATCATATTGGAATAATTCCTGATCCAAAGAAAGCTTATAAAAGAGAGCCTGAAATTCATGTTCATGGGGCCCTAAGATCACTATGTTAACATTACAGAAAAGAATAGTACTCTTTTCAGTGGTTCATCTACACCCTGTTTGTTTCTTCCCTTCAATTAGATTGCTTGATGAATTGCCAGTTTTCTTGGTTTCCTGCAGATGTCCATTGTAGAAGTTGTAAAAATCTTTTAATTGCACCAAACCAAGTACCCATCTTTTGTTGACTTGGGGCTGGCTTGTGTCTTGAGAAATTTTCAGACAAAGTTTGTGGATAAAAGTATAGCCGTATGTTTTTCACATTGAAGGGGAAAAACAAAGAGAGAGGTTTTTTTCTTGTTGTTCTAATCTTTCTGGCATCATTTTAAAAGCATTTATAATACTGCTGTCATTAATATTATGCTCACTTGGTTGAAATAATTTTGTTTCTCCTCTTTGGAAATAGAGCTGTTCATGACTGGTAAATAATAACACATTATATAAGTACTGTGGATTATTTAGCATTCTGACTAATGAGATATTTTCTACCCCAAAATGACAATCTTCAGAGCTTTGCAAATATAAGCTTGTCAATCTCAGATCATGAATAGTATTTACATTTGAAATACAAATCTGATACGTTGGTAAAATGGTTGATTTTATCCTCAAACCTTTTTTTATGAAGTCATTGATGGAATAGTAGTCATGATAAAAAGTTTTCATTAAAGACTGACTTATTTGTAGGGCATTGACCCAGACCAGACAACACAAGCTCATCATGGAAGCTCAAAGATTTCTGAGAATATAGATTCAGATTCTGTTAATGTTGTTTTCACTTTGGGTTATCATCAAACCAACAAATAAGCATGGCCAAAACTATAAAGGAGGTGGAAGAGACTCAAGTGAGTGGACTTTCTTCAGAATCTCTTCTTATGGTATTCTGTAAGGAATTCATCTAGTCATGGGGGCTGGATTCTCAGCTTCTTTTCCCTTAGTACTTCGGGGTAGACGATGGTAGGGGCATCAGATACACTTGATTAGCTCATAAGGAAATTCTTGCTGTGGCCAGTTACCTACTTTCCACATCACCAGTCTTTCTAATCAGGGCACTAGGCTGGGCCATGACCTGGTACAGGTGTTCTTCCTCTAAATGTGCTCCATTTGGAATCATATCCACTTGGTCCTGATAAGGCTATCTATCTGCTTCTCCTTTTCAAGCATACTTGCATATTTCCGCTGGCAGAGATCCTGCTAAGCTCTGTCATTGCTTTAACAGAAAGATATGTCCACATCAGAGCATATTAAACACTCAGAGTCCACTACCTTTGTGGTCAATTTTTAAGTAATCTAACAGGCTAAGAAAGTGCTCGGGAAGTTAGCTAGGATGCAGGTACAAGAAGGCAGTTGGGTGACCAGAGAGTAAATTAAAGGCTGACTGCATTAGATTATTTTTTGTAAGAACAGGTTGTTTTATCTTTAAATCTTTCATGCAACCCTCAAGTCATCAAACATGTAATTTTAAAAACCATCAATAGGAAAAGAGACTAAATCACTGGTTTTAAATAAAATGTCTCCAACCACTTTTCCAGGTTCTAAAGAGTTCCATGTCCCCAGATTCTCAGTCCTTCAGTCACTGCAGTTATAAAAAGGAGAAGAATAAATTCCCTGACAAGACAGTTTATTCAGTCACATAGAATAGATGAAAATCTGGTTGTATCTATCTGAAGTATTCTTGATAGTGTCAGGTGATCCCTTGCTCTGTCAATTAAGGAGAAGGATCCCTCCTTACTATGAGAAAAGTGCCTTCTAAGCTCATGCTTGGTACAGTCAAATGTCCTGATGATTATGTGCTCTCCACAATAATGTAACAATTTAATATTAACCCTGAGCATCTATAAGAAGAGATGAAAACTAAGGGCAAAAGAAATGTGCTACTGCTGTTAGGAAGGAATTTAGAGAATGCATTAAGAAAGGAGAGTGCTTGGTATAGGAAGGCCATGGTTCCTGTGAACTCTCATTGGAGAGTTCAAAACCAGAAGGAAGACGGGGCCAAGGGTAGTAATAAGGAAAAGATTTGAGAGACTACTCTCAGTGGGCTTTAAATGGTGCCTATAATTGGACACAGAACTTCACGGAATCTAAAAATAGATTTTTAAAAGGAAAAAGAAAACCGTGAGTGTAGATACTTAACTCACCTCCACTCTTACTTGCCATGCAGATGATTACAGAGTATAAAACTAATATGCTAGTACCAGTGCTGGAAATGAGTAAAAAATGCCACTCATGTGCAAGACACTTGAAAATTTCTATTGTATTGAATGCGATATGGAAGGTCAACTTACAAATTTCCTTGCTGTGAATTACCTGGAAAACAGGTTCAGGAGACCCTGAAAGACTCTGACTAACACTGTATAACTGATGGATGAGAGCAGGATATGGGGCAAACAGCCACAGCAAACAGAAAATATGTGTGGATGAGCTTCCGTCTAGAGCAGATGGCCCCCAAAAACCAAGAGTTGGCAGAGTGGGGTTTCCTCTGAAAGAAATGGAAAAGATACTGTAAGTCAAAAGGAGACCATCTGGAGGAAGCAGAGGAAATGCCTTCCCTGAAATAGATTTACTGCAAGAAGAAAAGCTCATTTTATAAAATACCTAATTTGGGGTCTCAAAAATATGTCAAATAACAAAAGGAAGAAGTTGAAAAAAGTCAAATTACATGAAGGCAAAAATAAGATTGTTCAACTAACCCCTGAGGAGGGTGCAATGAACAGCAGACTGGATAGTGCAGAAAATTGACCTTAGTGAAATAGAAGGAAAATTTCAGAATTTAACCAGAGGTGAAGAATAAAAAGATGAATAATTTTAGAAAACATGAATCCTATGAAATTCTAATCATCCGATCTGTGTATAATAGATACTATAATGACAGAAACCAAGATTAAGGAAGAGAGAGACACAGACAGGGTAGAAACAAATAGCAAAAGACATTTTAAAATGTAACAAAAGCCAAATGCACAGAGCAGCAAAGTTCCCTGAAAATCACCAACTCAAGAATAAATAGAAAAATAATTTTTAACTTCTTAAATACTACTTATTTTTATTTAAAACATTAGTATCCACTAAATTAATATAATTTAATAATTTTTGAAGGCAAATAATTACTTGCAATATTTTCCTTTGGGGCACATTCTAGTAGCATTAACTAGTTATGATGATTTCAAATGGCTTTTTAAGCACTGCCTTTCTAATTAGCTCTAAAAATTCATATTTAGACCAGGTGTCAAATAAAATCTACTTGAAACTCAAGAATTTTAGGACAATGAAACTAAAGAAACCTAATAAAGAAAACAAGAAATATTGGACTAACTCCCGGCTTAGATTAAGAAATTCAATCTATGCATGCAAATAATAAGTTCAGTTATCTCAAATAAGGCAGCTACAATGAAAAGAAAATTTTTTTTAGCAATTTATTCAATACAAGATGGAAGTCCATGTTTCCAGGGTCTGTTGTACCAAAGGAAAGCATATACTGTGCATTTCAGTGTCATGGTTATTAACTAATGTGAGTAGACGAATGGATGTCGAGCGCCTATCTCGATGCTTGCACCATTAACCTCGGTCAATTTATGGAATATATTGAAGAAACTCAGACTGCCTCAGTTGAGCAAAGGGCAAGTACAATTTTGACATTTAATGAATTTCATTAGTAAACACAATATATAGAGGAATAAACTACAAGACTTCCACAAGTATTGGCACATTATCTCTAGAATTAACATATGACGTTTGACACCACTGGGCTGCTCTTGCTCTTATTCCCTTTCCTGGATCTCCTCTCCTCCACAGCTTCTTTCATTCGTCTATTTTCACACAGGGAAACAAGTCTTTGGGCTTTGATCTGGACATCAACTCCTGGTCACATCTTTTCCATCTTCCCATGGTTCTGTGAATCTCTACTCAGATAACAGACACTCTGACTTGTAATCTCCCCCAAGCTTTGTTGGAAGTCTCTTCCTACCATTTGTTTTATAGTACTATAAAAAGAGACAGTTTGTCAGAAAAGAGGCTAAACATAAGGAAAATATGAGTCTTGCCTAACTGCCTACCATGGTCAGGCCCTACCATTCATTGTACTATAATTGCCAATTTTGAATCTGACCATTCCAATGATCTCACTATCTTCTTTAGCACTTTTTGGAGATTTTTCTCCTGTCTTTTGGTTTGAGTGGACCACGATCAGCTATCTTTCTCCAAGGCCAATTCTAATAAACTGTTTTTTTTTAAAGTGCATGCTATTCCATTTTCCTGAACCAAGTTTTCTACAGAGTTGGGCCTTAGGGAAAGGCAGTACATGAAAAGATAGTTTTTATCTTATCTTCCCTAGAATATCCAGCACACCAGATTTCAGGGTGGATTTATACCACACATTCATGGTAGATGCGTGACCCTCTCTCCATGGGCTTCAGGTCCTTGATTTTCCTGACTTTGTCCTTTACCTCACACATGACATCATAGTTAAATAGATTTTTCCAGACATTCTAAAATTTTGGACTTTGTATAATAAAGGAGCAAAATAAATAATTTGTAAGTTGCTTAAGTTTGGGTATTTCTGTGGTTGGACTATTTGGAAATTTAAGAATGGTGTTTGAACAATATTTTGAAAAAAATATATGAGTATGGCCAGAAAAAGTCCAGTCATTATTAATGTAATGAGAATGGTTTGTGCAATATCAGTGTAACCTGGCAGCCATGGAGAGTGAACTGGAATGTGCATGTGTGAACAATAATGACTTCACTGTATTAGTTAGTGGGGGCAGTAGAGGCCATTGAGTGAGCATGTGTACTGTGTGGCTATATCATTGGAAATGAGTAGAGCAATGAATCTGCATCAAATTTTGTGTTAAGTTTGAACATTCCTCTGTGGAGACTAGTCGGGTGATTCAGAAGACCGCAGCTAAGAGCAACTGGTGATTGGCAGCTTCATCATGACAATGCACCCACTTATGCATCATGTGTCATGCAGAGGTTTTTTTGGTGAAACATGAGATCACCAAGGTGACTCAGCCCCCCTACAGCCCAAATTTGGTGGCCTGCAACTTCTGGCTTTTCCCAACGCTAAAATCACCTTTGTGGGGAAGACATATCAGACCATCCATGAGATTCAGGAAAATACTACAGGGCAGTTGATGGTGATTGGGAGAACTGTGACTGAGGTGCCATTGTCCCATGTACAATGTTTCTTGTATCTTGTATCTTCTTCAACAAATGTCTCTATTTTTCATATTCTATGGCTGTATACCTTCTGGAAAGACTTTGTATCTTGGAAAAAATAAATTAAACAAAAAACAAAGAAAAAAAGAAATTGAAACCAGAAATAGAAACCAGAAATAGAACTCAAAGCACCAATCTAAGTTTTTCTGACTTTCTGACAAGGTGGCTTATGAAGGAAGATTTTCTGTAAGGCGCAGACAAGAATTGCCAGCTTACCTGGACCAGATGCTACCACCTCATGTTATGTTCATGATAATGACAGGAGAATTTCAGCAAGTGAAAACAGTTGTTTAAAAACTAAAAGGCTGGAAGCATTTGCCAAACAGTGTATTCAGGCCCCAAACTAATGGTTTACAAACCAGATGATGATTGTGTACATGTTATGAATTGCTGCTGTATGTTGCTTTCCCAAGTTTTGCATACAAACTGGTGAAGGTTTTCATTCTGCTGATATGACTCATCAATACAACAGATGAGATGTTTGATAGAAACATCGCTGTCATTTCTAATGAATTCATAAGCTATTGTTCAACTCCCTTTTATGCTAAAGGCCCAGCTGAGAGCCCAGGAGTTTGTGTTTAATCAGACACAGCACATATTTAACTTTCACAGAAGGAATAATAACCCTTACAATTTTTGGAAAAAACCTAACTTACTGAGTCTGTCTAGCCTTATTTATGAAGACTCACTTCAACTCCTTGGAAGAGATCATTTTCATATAAACATTTTAAATGTTCAATTCATCATTCAGTATTGTTTGACTTTCCCTTTGAGTTTTAATACATTCCCAACGCTGCTGATATAAAAGAACCTGCAGCTGATAGCTTGGTCCTCTCTACTGCACCCATAAGAAAGCCATCTGGTAACACCTCAGACCATGCTTTAGAGCTAGCAGCTTCTGTCTGCTTCATTGGAGGAGAAGCCCAACCACTTCATAATTCTGTGGCATAAGACACTACGTTAAACATCCGGGGTGTAGTGATTATCATGGCACATGCCCTCACAGAACTAGTGAGGGTAATGTCCAACCCACCATTCATAAATATGAAGAGACATTGTAAAATCACCAAACATAGAAAGAAAATTGGCTGATTGAAAGGAGGCATTCTATAAGTTACGACACTGTGTTCTAAGAAAAATACAGTTTGAATTAGTTTAAGCAAGAACAAAGAAAAAAAGAAAAGAAAAGAAAAAGAAGGTTATATGACTCAGAGGCTTACACAAACAGAAAATGTAAGGGTGTAACTGGTTGAAGTGATAATAACTAGAAGAAGGTTTTGGAATAGCAACAGGAATCTCTCCATGGATTTTCTCTGCTGAGAATAATATCTTGGACTCATCCTCTCCTGCTGCATATGGGTTTAATCCTCATGGCAGGAGCATAGGTGCTGGTTACTCTGGACTCAAACCCTTTCAGTTTTATAACCCAAAGGCCAAAGAGCCTTCCTGCTAGTTGGTAAAAGTACAAAGGAAGACTTATGATTGGTCCAGCTTGGGACTCCATGCTGGGACAGTTACTATGGCCACAATGAAGTACCATGGTAAGCTCAGCCTGTGAACAGAAGCTGTACTATGATTGGGAACCTGCACCCAAAAGGCACACTCAGCATGGGAGAAGAACACTGGAATCAGAAGAAAGAAAAGAATGATGGTAGACAACAACTGATTTAGTGGTAAGGATTATGCAGAATAATCAGAGCAAATCAATTTAACTAAAAACAGGTTACTGAATAAAATGAGACAACTTAAAAATGCAATTCATATATTCATAAGAATTGAGTATAATAAATCATTAAGAAGAGCAATTTTGTCAAGAAACTCAAGGAAAACTTCAGTGCATCTGTGGTAGAGGTTCGTGTGTTGAGAGTACAAACACAATGAGCCCAACCAAGACAATAACCCAGCTGACTGAATTACAGGACTTGAGAATAGTATTAAATAGAACTTATTTTAAACACACATTTAGCACTAAGTATATACTAAGCACTATGCCAAGAATGAATTTATTTTATTTTCACAATAGCCCCAATAGGTAAGTAGTAGTAGTATTCCGATTTTACACATAAGCAGACTGAAGCATAGAGAGGCTAAATAATTTTCCCAAGATCACATAGGTGGACACGAAAAGACCTAGGATTCTAACTCAAGTAATAGTATCCAGAGATTATTCTGTATCTCCAAATTAAGATGCACCCTGTTAGATTGGTAAGTAACCCTATGCCTCAAAGACAAGATAAAAATATCAGGAACACTTGAGACTGAGCTTCACAGCTATGTACCTGCCAGCCAAGGCAGAGTGGCTGAGGAAGGAAGTGGGGCTGGTTTTCAGACACCCTAAGCATGAAGTTTTCCCCTCTGCTCCTCCAGTGTATCTCTGTGGCACCAGGGCAGCTAGGGAGCTGTGCCCCAAACATTCCTCACCATGCTGTTATTATTTACTTTACTTCTGTTTCATGGTAATAGTTTTACTGAAGTATATTTTATACATGGTAAAATACACAGCTCTCAAAAGTATAAGTTGGTAAGTTTTGACAAATGCGTACATCTGTGTAGGCACCACCCAAATCACTCAAATCAAGACACAGTCCCAACCCCTCTTAATGGTGAGACCTGAGCAAACAACTGAAAGTGTGACGTGTGGGAGCTTTAATTATTCCAGGTTTTGGGACATCAAATCAAATGATATAGTCAAATATGCAAAGCAATGAGATAATTGACCAATAAACTTAAATATTCCCTTTACTATAAGCAAAGGACTATTGAACATAATTTAATAAAGCACTCAATTCGAGCTAGGAAAAGCTCAATATAAAAGAAACAGAAAGTA
>PVKM010044425.1:0-12246 GCA_004027735.1 Carollia perspicillata | reverse complement strand
AAAGCTGTCATTGGATGATACTTCCCTTTGTTTTTAGGTGCATCTGGAAACCACTGTATCCGTTTTAAACCTTCTTCCTTTCCCCACAGGGCCTTTCATGTGAGCAGAAGTAAGTGAACAGTAGAGGGCATGGCCTTAGTCCACCATTGAAGACTCTGAGCACCGATACTTGTGAATGATGGATGGACACCAGGCTTCTTGAGAAGGACAGTTTGAAGTCCACCCCTTTCTGATGTCCCCGTGTTCGCAGAAATTCTCTAGCAGAAAATGGAATGAGAAGCGTCAGCTACAGCATGGAGAGCAACAGGTGGCCTCGTGAGCAATGGCGGATGGGTGTCTTTGTGCTACCACTTGGAGATCTTTGGCTTTATGACCTACTGCCACAGAATAGGTAGCTGAGACTCAATAAAGACACAATTTTTCCTGTAATGATAGTTGTGCTATGAACAGAGGCAAAAACAGAGAACTGACTGTGTGCTAAACAGTCAGGGCTATAAACCAAGTCCAGAGAGCGATCCTGCAGAGAACACTTGTATTTCATCACTGAGTATAGCCCTAAAACATGGTCTCTCATAGCTTCCTCGCAGATAAAGAAACTGAACTCAGAGAATTTAGTTAATTTTAGCAAATACCATACATACTTTGTTTACACATACTTTTTAAATCCTCAGATACTATCTGTTTATCACACGTGACATAATGCAAACTCTGTTTAAAAAAAAAAAGGCGATCTGCTTAGAAGCTGTTGCTGCACAAACATTTTTGGGAACCTAAACCACGACTGAAATTACAGGAAAAATTCAAAGAATGAATTCAAAGTGTTAATTTTGAGATAGTCTTCTTTGAAGTAGGAAGAACCAGGTCTGAGCGTATAATCGTTTCTAAGATTATGGCAGAAAGAAATACAAGGTATTGAAACTACATGATACTCCGTGAACAGAAGCCCAAGGTAAACATGGTTGAACATTACAGAAACTGACATTGTTGGACACGTACCATGTTTGTTTCCCTGAATCTTCAACAAGGAGCATAGAAATGGTTTTCTCCCTTTTGGGAATGACTTCAGGCATCTGATAAGTCTGAGGAGCAACCAACTGGCAGGTCCAGGGTTTTAACACAGTCATCGGCCATCTTGCCACAAGCCTTTGGTCTTAACTCAGGGTTTGCCAAGGTGACTGTAAGAATCTAATGGCAGTAAAGATCAGTACAATATTATATTCTTGACTTCATTCTAACAGGATCAGACGCTGTTTCGCAGGCAGTGAGATGTGGCTTGTGGTTTCTGAATATGGAGTGACGCTCTCTGAGACAATCTGGTGACCGTGTGCAGTCTGGCTCTCAGCTGCTGGTCCCTGGAGACAGGAGATGAAGGTCGGAGATTTGTGAAGGAATTCACAGAATGGCAGGAAACGTGCTGCCCTGGAGTGGGATTAGTGACCGAAGAAAAGAAAAAGGACTGTGGACTGCTTTGCAAGAAAATGGATTAGATGGACCAAACTCATCAAAAGGACAGGGACAACGGTCTCATTTTTCATGTCCTATGATGTTTTTCCAAAAATTCACTTAATTAAGAATGTTAGCATTTTGAATATGGTAGAAAATGTGGCAGAGCATTCAGCCCCACAAAACTGATAGATTTATTCACACACATATAGTTTAGATCTATTTGATAATTATTGTAAATTATGTGAAGGAAGTGTGATATTAACAAGATGGAGTAGTTCATAAACTTCATAAAAATCTCTGATATTTTATTAAAACAGTGCACTAAAATTCCAAATAAATATATAGTTCTTATTAGGGTGAGTAATAAAATCTGATTATTTTTATAATATATGTTGATTACAGCAATATCAATTTTGTCTCATTTGTGTTAGCTTATTGAAGCTATACATTATATTCGCTGGTTACTGTTCAAATGGGCATATTTATAACTTTTCTTGTAGTTATGTAGTTGGCTTTATTTTTATTATAGCACATGGTTGTTGTGAACTTTTTCCTAACCACTGACTTTATTTTATTTTACATTATCTACCACGGGGCCTCGAAATAGTCCATGTAATCTAGATGGACAGGAGAACAGCCACTGGTGAAAGCAAAAACCATATTTCTCTTATTTTCCATGTAGCTTCTTGTATATCTTTGTCAGATCCAGACTCAGCCAACACGAGCTGAGTGCTTACTCTGCGATCTTGCAGCAGGGGCACACGAAGCAGCCTTTTCAAAGTCAATGTCTTTCAAGCTGCCCAGGAACAAGAACCTTGAAATCAACAATTTTGAGGGGCCAGGGATGGGAGCAGGCAATGCAGGCCACATTTACGAACCAATGAAGGAAAAGTCGAGACTGGCTGCATTCAGTTACAAATCTGTGACGTTTCCTCTCTATGCTCCACACCTCCACATGATAGTATGCCGCCAGCTACCATATGTTACGGAATGAGGTTCTAAAAGTCCCTCACACTTTTCTTCACCAAATTAATACATGTTATCAATCACACCTGCTTACAAGAAACAAATGTCTCTGTTTGATACGTACACTTCCATCTTGTGGTATTTAGGTCCTGCTGATCTTCAGTTTCCTGCCTTTGCTCTTCTCTTTCATCAGAGTGTGTGTGTATGTGTGTGTGTGTGTGTGTGTGTTATTATCACCATATTGGGGGAGATGTCATAGTCTGCTTATTATTTTGTTCCTTAAATTGATTTTTAAAAATCTTTATATAGGCAAATATTGCATCATTATGTTGTACACCTGAAACTAATATAATATTATATGTCAATTATATCTCGATAAAATAATACGGGCTGACTGCTGCAGATCCAAATTGCAAAGAGAAAAAAAACCCACCGATAAAATTACTAAGGTTATTTTCCTTTTCCTAAGTGCTTCAAACACTCGGGGACTCCCTCTTTCATAATATGCCCTCAGTGGCACCTCTCCTCACAGAAGTCTAAGAAAATCTTGAGGGACTCCTAGGTGCAAACCTTTTCTTTGCGATCTGGATAATGGTTGCATGACTAACTGATTGGTTAGTCTACTTTAACTCCACCTTCTTGGTCCAGCGTCCTGTTGCATTCAGCCAACGGGAGGCGCTGACAGGAGATGAGAAAGTGACGGAGAGCTAGGTCAGCGTATTTACCCGCCTTGTTCCTATCCCACTGGGCCACGTGTTCCTCCGTCAAACGCCACTGCTGTTGTGGGAAGCCGCCCTCTCCCAGAGAGAGACACTGCAACTGAGTCAGAGGGCCCAACCTGCATTAGCTTCCTAGGCTGTCGTAACGAAATACCGCATTTTGCCATGTATAATGCACACCTTTTGGACAAAGTTTTAAGGGAAAAATAAAGATGTGCATTATACATGGGTATGATGACTACATGTGATAGGTTGGTGTACATTATACATGGCAGGATATGGTACCACAATTTGGCCTGCTTAAAACAGAAGCTTAGTAGTTGGAAACTGTTCTGGAAGACAGACATCAGAAATCAAGATATCGGCAGAGCCACGTTACTTCTGAAACTGAAGGAAAGAATCTTCCCTTGCCTCCTCTCACTTCTGATAGGCCCAGGCCTTCCACGCTTTTCACTGGCTTCGATTCGCCTCCACCATCACATCGTATGCTCCCTGGGTGTCTGCCTCACTATGCCTGCCTTCCCGTGGCCATCTTCCTGTAAGGACCTCAGTCACTTTGGTACAGGGGCTCCCCCTACTCCAGAATGTCATCTTCACTAGTCACATGTCAAAGACCCTATTATTAGTCCTGTTGTGAGGTGCTGGAGGGTAAGGCTTCAATTTATGTTTTTGGGAGGGACACGATTCCATCCACCTCCCAATCACTCCCTTTGCTCATTCGGATCCAGAAGGGCTGAGAGACACCTCTTCTTGCCCACGAGTTTCACCACCTTGTTACATTCCATTAACTCTATCTATGCCTTCCCATATTCTCTATTCAGTCAACCCTCTTGTTAATCTCTCTTGCGTGTGCCCCTCTGGTTCCTGTCAGGACCCTCATCACGGTAAACTGCTGCCCCCATTTTTCTAAAACTCGGGGTGTTGTTTATGAAATTTCACCAGCATTAGATGTATCCACGTTTCAGAGGTTTGGCAATAAGAAAAAAAATTAAAAAGTAAAATCTGTGGATGGATTAAGAGCTAATTAAAGGCTTTAAACTAAAGGCACCGTTAATAGCCGACAGCAAGACATACAGCTCTTTGATTTGACCTTTAGAAGGAAAATGGTCCTATTTGTCTGAGAAGCTGGTGGCATCATCAAAGCAAGTTGTAGCAAAATGTTATTTTTTACCGAGCGCTCCATCTGTCCTTTCGACATTGGCTGTGATAGAAACTGACAGCGAGTGGTAGAAAGGCTAAAGTCAAAGTTTCAAAGCCACTTGTGAATTATAAATAAAATACAAAGCCATAGATTGAATTGTCACTCCAGATCCCTTGCTCGATGCTGATCAGGCTATCCGAACCCGCCTTAAAGTTGAATGTGGCCGTCATTCACCAAAAGTTGCGTTGAGTTGGTAACACACGTCCTCACTGTCACCCTCTCCTCAGCACGTTCCACATCATTTCGCTTCCCTTGTCCTGAGCCCGTGGAAACACCAGTTTAACAACTTGAAGGATGAATGTCAAGTGTCACTTTCAAAGGATGACAATTACGCGTCTGGGTATGGCATCTCTGCCACGCACGCACTCATCTTTAACTAGGGATGATCTGAGTTACTCTGAGACTGCATGAGCAGGTGTGCATGCGTGGACACCCATGTGTCTGTGAGTGGGCGTGCGTTTTGCTGCGGTTTCATCTGTAGTCCTTCGTGCCTAAATCTGCCGGTGTGAGTGGTGAAATATTAAAGTCTGAGAGTCACCTTGAGAGTTTGCACCATGCTTTCCTTATGCAGAGACCAAATTAGTTTATTATTCCAGCTTAAGGATCCACACATTTTTCATCTTACGTTAATGCATTTCTTAGAATAAATAATGTGAATGTATTGGACTGAAAGTAATTTCTATCAAGAATATCAGAGCAACATTAGCAAATGAAATTGTTTATTCATAGAATTCTAAGTCACACATCTGCCTGTCCTTTCCTCCGTCTGCGCCCATAAAAATGAATACTATGGAGTTTCAGTGTCCTTTCTGGTTTTTAAAGCACAACAAAATGCCATACGTTAGAAAAAGAAAATCACCGGAACTTCAAGAGACCTAGGCTCTAGTATTGGTTCACCTTCAAGTTTTAAAATGAGACAAGTTTCATTGTCTCATTTAAACAATGAGACATTTCATTTCTTTCTGAGGGTATCCATGTGGTTTTTTTCCCCTCATCTATAGAATATGACCATTCTCCTGAATTATCTATTGCTTCTTATTCAGTTCTCTCGATATATGATTCGTGACATACAGAATTCCAGGAAAAAATTATCATGTCATGTGCCATGGCTCATTATTTATATAATATAAAGCCCTTGGAACCTGGATAGAGAATGAAAAAACCACTTTCCATTGGCCTTTTCCCCCCATTAGCCTTTTAGAGTGGCTAAATACGCATTCAACACTAATAAAATACTGATTCATATAATGCTTAATCATTTCTGTCATTTCAAAGTCCTTCTAACTTCTTTTAAGTTAATTTAAAAGAAACTATGACAGACGTCTAACATTGGAAGTATTGGAGAAACGTGTTATGGTAGAGACTTCTAAAGTGGTTGCCCAGGATTCTACCTCCTGCTATTCATGTTGTTATCTAATTCCTTCCCTTTGCACACAAGAAAAATCTAGTGATTTGCTCTCAAAAATAGAATATGGCAAACATGATAAGGTTTCACTTCCAAAATTAGAATATGGAGGATTTTTTCTTTTATCTTGGTTTACACACTACAACTTGCTGGTTCTTCTCACTCAAGTGCCGAGAGGAAGCAAGCTGGCATGTTGGACCTGCCCTATGGAGAGGCCCACGTAACTAAGATCTGTAGGTCACATCCAACACACAGCCTGCAAAGAACCAAATTCCTGTCCTGCTCGGTGTGGTACAGTGTGGCTCAGTTGGTTGGAGCATGGTCCCATAAACCAAAAGGTCGAAGGTTTGATTCCTTGCTCAGGGCATATGTTTAGGTTGCAGACTTGGTCCTTGGTCAGGGTGTATGCAAGAGGCAAATGATCAATATTTCTCTCACACATCAATGTCTTTCTCTCTCTTTTTCTCTCCTTCCCTTCCAGTCTGTCTAAAATCAATAAGCATGTCCCTGAGTGACTATAAAAAATAAGAACCATGAACTGAAAGTTGCTTTCTAACCACCATGTGAATGATCACAGAAGAAAATCCATTTCTTGAAAGATTTTATGTATTTAATTTTAGAGAGGAAAGGGAGAGAGAAGAGAAGGAGAGAAACATCAATGTGTGGATGTCTTTTGTGTGCCCCCTACTGGAGACCTGGTCCACAACCTAGGCATGTGCCCTGACTGGGACCCTTTGGTGCACAGACCCGCACTCAATCCACTGAGCCACACCAGCCAGGGCAAGAGAATCCTTTTCTTGTCAACCCTTGAGATGACTCAGCCTCATCCAAATCCTTTGTAACCATAAAGCAGTGTGCCCCGCTACCCTGCACCAGAATTACTAAACTGCAGAAAAGGAGAAAACCTGAAGTTACCACATTTTAGGATAGTTTGTTATGCAACAGTAGATAACTAATACGCTTTTCCTTTAACATGACGAGTGACTCCCAATATAGCGGTAGAGCTAAGAACCTACTTTTGGGGGAGGAAGAAAAGAGTGGTAAGGGAAACATAAGTAATGCTTGCAAGGAAGACCGGTGGATTTGCATCCTGAGAAGCTTGGCTTCCTGAGAAGGAAAACAATCAGAAGCCTTTGGAATTAGGAAATAAAGGAAGTAAGTTCTGCACGGGTCTCTACATCTCTTTCAAAAGTTGTGTTGTATCACTTACACGGTGGGTATTCTTCATCCGCTGACTCATTGAGTCCAGTAACATCTGTCTTCTTCTAGGTGTGCAAACAGATCACGCTCTTCCTGACACGTGCTCATTGCCTCTGATGTCCTCTTTGCCTAGGATGTTTTTTCTGTTCCACTCCACATTTCTGACATTTCCCTTGTTACTCAGATTAAGGATTACCTTCTAAGGGCACCTTTCAAAGTGGGTCTTTTTCTTTTTTTCTCCATCCAAGCTCTTTCTTCTTTCTGCATAGATTTGTCACAATTTACAATTATTTACACTGTTGTCTTCTTTCCTACCCACTAGAACATAAAGTCCAAAGAGCAGGGCCTGTGTCCCTCTTACTCACTCCTCATTCATCAGCACCTTCTCTAAGTGTCTGGAACAACCATTGGAAGCATAAGTCCTTGCATGGAAGGAATGGGGGAGGAGGTAATGGGGAACCAGCCAGTTAGCAAAGGGACGGGGCCAATTTCAAGATGACTATAAGTATGAAAAGCAATTGGGTAGATACATCAAGATGTGGTAGACACGAAATTTTTCTGTGGAATGTGTGTTCAAATTCATAATTCTTTTTAATGCATTAAGCTGGTAGTCACATGTGAAAAGGTGCTTTTTATTTGTTTTTGCTTTCTTTATGAAAGTGAAATTAGAACATTTTGACATGGGTGCTAAGACAAAAGTAAATAATTGTAGCTGAATGAAATAAAGAATGAGCGGAGGTATGATTCACTATACTTAATGTGGAGACACACTTCTGGTTTGGAGCTACCCAGAATTCTACGACATTGGGCAATGCACAACATTGATGGGTATCTTACCAAAGGAGAAGACAGATGCGTTAATAACATGAGACCCTCCTAAACCTAAAATACTTTACTATTCTATTTCAGTCTCCGTGTTACATTTTTTTACACATTCTAAGTATTGTTATCTCAGGATTATAGCCACCTGAAGCTATCTGTCAATGCGTTTACCGTGAGCAAAAGGGTGAAAGATGGTGAAAATGTCCCAGTTCTCCATTACCTCACAGATGCGGTCACTTTGATATGTCACTTTGCAGCCCAGTCTGGCTCTGGGGTAGGCCACGTGACATGCTTAGGCCAATGAGTTGTTAATAGAAGTGACATAAGAGGAGGCTGTGACGGCTCCCACTTTGGGGTTTGCTCCTCATCGTAGGACTCCACCACCACCATCAGAAGGACATTCCAAGCCTGACCTGCTGACCTGCGAGAGAAAATGGGAGGCAAGGGAAGCACAGCAACCAGCCAGCCCACAGACGCATGTGCAACTCAACAGATGTGCAGACATTTAAGTGAGACTAGCAAGTGGCAGCAGCCCCTCGACTCCTTTGGAGATACGTGAGGAAGAAATCCTTCGTGGTGTGAACCACTGCAGACTTGGAGAAGCCAATTGCACAGCAGTTCCTGGTGGCATCACAAGAAATATGCTCCACGAAGAGGAGTTGTGTACGACATTTTTACATGCTATGCTAATGCAGTGCAGAATCATCATGTCAGCCAGCCCGCAGTCAGCTTCTGAGTCCATGAAATCATCCTGTAATATCCAGACTTTGATCTTTAATGCTTTATTATGTTAAATTAAACTACACACAATTTCCCGAAGACCTGTATTTTCCAAAGCACCCACATTTGAAAAACAGATAGAAAGACATGATCCTCCCCACTGAATTTCTCAAGTGAACTGAGATGCCAGGGGCGCGGCAACGGAGGCATGGTTACAAGAAAAAGAAGTAAAGGGAGCAGTGGAAATACAATCTGAGAAAGCGCTGGTTTTTGAACTTTAAAACTACTTTGCGTGTAAACAGGTTTGATTTGTTAATTTGCAAATTTGCTATTGCCTTTTCCTAGATCCTTTAAGTATTTGTGTTAGCTCAGAAACCATGAGGAAAAATATAAACCCACGTAGTAGTATTTTCTTGCCTGACATGCTTAGTATATGTGTCGGACAGTGCAGATCAATTCAGATCATCTGCTCTTCGTGTCTGTATGTATCTGCAGCACTGGGACGTCCATCTCTTCAGGAAAAGGAACTATGTCCCTTTCATTTTAGTATTTCCTAAAGAATGACACCTGACTCATAAGCACAGCACAGTGATTGTTTTGACAAACTAAACAAAATTAAACTTGAGATCTTCTGGACCTAGCAGCTGTGTATAGAATCACACAAAGTCACGGCCAATGAGCATGAGAGTGGAGGTATAACAGGAGCCTCTCTCCTCCACTGCTGGTCACAAAAAAAAAATCAGTATCTGAGAAAATGCTGTTGATAAATAAGTTCATTGAAAATGTGTTTTATTTTAAAACACACATTGGTATTTTACCAAAGAGAATGAAATCAAATGATCATAGTTTTAACATAAGATTAAAAAGAAAAAGCAGGTAAGCACAGAGGTACTCTTCCATTCACCTTGACCACTCAGAGCATTTCATGGGAGAGTCTGGGGAATTCTGATATTCTCTGATCGTTCATCTCATTTTTCTCAGTGCCTCCAATGCTCTTCCCAGAGCCAGGCACGTTGACCAGAGTTAAAGTTCTGTTAGATACATAGATGGGTGAACAGATCAACACACTAACACCTGTTGGTGGAGGCAAAGGCGAGAATGCCTTCAAATTTAATAATAAATATCACACATGTGCAATAAATTATATGCTAGAGACACTGACTGTTTCCCTACGAGTCACTGCATCTTTCAAAGTCTCACATCCTCATTTCTCATTACATTCCTTATTGCCTATTTTTAACTCCTGTTTTGTTGATACTTCTTTTTGACTATTTCTTTATTTTTTTACTTTATGGAGGTATAATTGACAAAACTGTAAGAGAGTTAAATTGTATTACATGATGATTTGGACCATTTCTTCATTATATTCATGCATCCAAATAATAAAACCAAATGGTGTGTATATGAGCCCAGCACTGTCCTAGGCATCGAGGGTGACGTGAGACAAGAATGGAAGTAGTAATCGCCCCACTGGACATTACAAACAAGTAACTTGCGTGGAGACAGGGAAGCGCAGGGGGCTGTGACAGTTCTGCCCATTTCCAGATAACATTTCTTAGGCGTCTAGTAGTTTTTAAGCTGAAGGATTAAGTGAGGCAAAGTATGGAATTGAGAGGGTTCCAGAACCCCACCCCCTAAAAAAGAAAATGGTAACAAACTACCTCCAAGCACAGGGTATATAACAGAATAAGAAGGATGAGCCTTTAGAAAGAGGCAGGGCCACCATCATGAAAAATTATAATTTACTAGTTGCCAGGCACAGTGATAATCATTTTGAAGATAAATCCTATGGTTATTTCCTTTTTCAAAAAAAATAAAATTAATTTTTAGAGAGAGAGACAGAAGCATCAGTTTATTGTTCCACTTATTTATGCATTCACTGGTTGACTCTTGTCTCTGCCTTGACTGGGGATCAAACCCACAACGGCGGTGTATAGCAACGATGCTCTAACCGACTGAGCTTCCTGGCCAGGGCTTAGGCACAGTGAAAAGCATTTTAAATAAAATCTCTCATTTTAGTCATGCATCTATCATTTGAAAAATGTTGTGTTATTCGTTCCTGTTGTGTTATTCATTCCTGTTTCAAGAACAAGAAGATTAAGTCTTTGAAGAGCTAACTTGACCAAGTTCTAAAAAAAAATGTAAAATTTGAATTTAAGTTGTCTGTTTCAAAAGGCTGCTTTCCAGAACCACTTTGTAAGATAATGGTACTTTGTAAAGCAGTGAAACTCACATGAAACATAGCAGGCAGATAGGAGAGTGATGCTGTTTTAAAAGAGCTTATTAGGAGGAAGCAATTTGTTCAAGTTTTTAAACTCGCCTAGTGGTGCACTTTGAACCTGTGTATCCCAAGTTCAAAACCAATGTTATGACTGCTGAGCTCTAAAGAGATGCTGGGATCTCACCAAACCTAGCTGTAATGTTAAGAGGCTCTAACTTCATTGTTCTCAATCTATCGACAGCATATAAATCACTATATGTGTTGGGTTTTGATAACATCTTCCCACGAAGACAGTATCTTCTCTAATTCACCAGCCATCGTGCAGACTGGTAATGCTGAGCTTCTACATAAAGTCTGACTTTCACTATGACACGCAGAGCTCCCCCATCCTTACCTTCGTGTGTCATTGTGGCCTCGAGAGCCACCTGCCTCTTGAACCCAAGATGGGTATCACACAGAACTTCTCCAACCATACTCTTTTTCCCTGTTGCAAGCCTCATTGAAGTTCCAGAAATTAGTCAACTCCACTAGGATTTAACATCAGCCTATTGATATCATAACTTCCTACTTTGCAACAAGTTCTTAAGCAAAAGGATATGCAGTATTAATAAATGCCAGTTTCGTGCCAGGTTCATTTTTAATGCATTCACATGCATGCTTGCTCATTAAAGTTTGGTAACACTAAGAAATACATTGTTTCCTCTACTACGAAGACAAAAAACATCGTGTTTGGAAAGTTACGGAATTTTCCCATAGTTAAAGAGGAAGTTAAGAGTGGAAGCATGAATTGAACCCAGGTCAGTTAGATTCCAAAGTCCATTTACATTAGAGGAAACCAGATTGCCTCGGCTATTTTTAAGTCAAAGCAAATTTTCAGAACTCGTTTTAAACTTGAAACTTATCTTAAAGCTTGCATACACTCAGCGATTGCCAAAGCATTTCCATCTTTATGTAAAAAGGGTATAATAATGCATATGAATCATCTCGCACTCAATAGAGATGATGCCTCTCCCATTTTTCCTCTGGCATCTGTGGTACAGTCGACGATAGTTGTTTTGGAAGGTTGGATGGCAGATGGGGGGCAACATGTTTAGTTTCGGATTAAGCATTTAAAGTTGGAGATTAACATCAAGTGTCTCAAAAGGGGGCTTGGAAACCTTGAAGTCTGAGTGCAGCTCTGATGCAAATCAAGATTCAGATTTTCAAAACAGAGTCTCTCCATTTTAATTTGTACCTTGTTGGGACTGAACCACAACTGCAGCATTCGCTGAAATGAAGACTGGAAGATGCTTTTCATGGTAGTCGTGGGATGAATTTTTGGCCACCGACATGGCCTCCCAGAGCCATCTGTTCCCGAGTCGGTGAGCAGTCGGGATTTAAAAGCTCTTCCCCCGAGCTCTGCGTGTGTGTGTGGCAGGGAAGGGCACATCCAGCTGCTGTTTATTTGCGTCAAACATCTTGATCTGTTCTTCAAACATTGCAAATTTGATGAAACCCCACATACAGTTTGTCAAACGCTTTTCTTCTCTAATTGGGAAAACGATTT
>PVKM010044424.1:0-12233 GCA_004027735.1 Carollia perspicillata | reverse complement strand
AAACCATTATTCCATTTTTATAAAGTTCATGTACAGGCAAAGCTAACCTATCATTATAAATATTAGAATATTTGTTTCTGTGTGAGCTGATAGTGATAGGATGGGCTGGTAGTGTTTTACATCTTGACCTGGGTTTGCTACTTGAATGTTTAATACTTTTCAGCTTAATTGAGGCTTTGTTTGTCTTTTTATATTGTAATCATTCATCAAGTTGTGCAGTTTTGTCTCCTTTTACTGTTAAATGTAAAAATATTTTATTTTTTTAATTACTAGAAAATCAAAAACAATCCAGTAAGCAGAAATATGATGAAATAGTAGTGTATGGAGATTAGCCCGATGAGTTATTAAATACGTTTTGAATTTCTAATTCTTTAGTAGAGTTTAAACCGGGCGACGCGGCCAGGTCAGGGAGAGACGACACGGGCGCCCCGTGCGAGTCCTCGCAGAAGAGTCAGAGCGGCAGTGACAGCGCTGCCCCAGGGGAATGTCGGCTTGCAGTTGGAACACACGGAATGGTTTACTTTTGTGTTATTTGTTTATTAACTGTGTATTTATTACTATTACTACTAACCTACTTTTGCCTACCATGCATATAATCTGAACATTGAAAAGGCCTTTATTTGAAATAGGGAAGCCACTGACATTTGACTACATATACTTTCAAAATTTCTGAGTAAACAAAATAAAAACACTATAGACAAATGGAGAAAATGCTTGTAAAATTAATGATAGGCAACCATTCAAATTTTTATTGGTCAATAAAAAATATTAGCCACCTAATAGAAAAAATGTTTAAATAACAACAAAACCCATAGTAAAAGAAACATAAGTATCTTTTGAATAGAAGACCCTCAATTTGACTCATTGAATTTTCTAATTCTGCTTATTAATTTAATAATGACCATGTGTTTTCTATATAGTATGAGAAAATATTAATACAGCTATCTACGAGAACAATTTTAGTAAATTTCTAACTTAAATTTTGCTATGCTCAGAAAATTTTTCCATTAAAAATTGCTATTATGTTGTGCAATTCTGAAAGTAAGCAAGCAGTCTCTATTTTACCGTATGAAAACTTCCATCAACGCCTTCAACTTTTTAAACTGCAACCAACGGTAAGACATTTTACATTGCAGCATTGCACACATAAACACACACACTCATTTTCCAAAGGACACTCATGCCCTACTACTTGTAATGCACGTGGAGGTGATCTGGTCTGCCCTATTCTATCTACCCTGTTACATTTTATTAAACTAAATGCTAGTTTCAGGCCACTAAGTTGCTGCTATCAAATTGTGACCCACAGTTTTAAAAGCACTGCTCTAGCTGGTGCCAAATAAGCTTATATTTAGTCTAAACAGATTAACATGAAAATTTGTGATACAGTAAGAATATCACTATTTATGACCAGTCAGGCCTGCTACAGCAAAGCGCAGCTGTGATTGAAGGTTCCAACAGAAGTAAGCCTCAGTGTAGCACCCAACCTTTTGTGCCAGGAAGTACAGAATTGTCAACTTTGATTACAGGTTTGTGGTATAAATGAGCACTTTCTAAAATTATGTGTGTTACGTACCTTTCTCAAAGAGATAACATTTTACAGAATCATGTAACCGTGAAGAGAATATAAAAAAGTTATAGCTTCAAGTTTAGGTATCTTTTGTAGGAGAAGATGATAACATTTCCAACATATTAACATCATTCAAGTCATCATGTTAGCACAGTCAAATAAGGGAACATGTAAAGCTTCTTCATGATCCCATCAGGGATTTGCACAGTAACCTCTCAATTCTAAGTGAAAGGAATATTATGTGCTCTCAATGCTGAGTAAAACGATAGTACTAAGCAGTTTTTCTGTTCAAAACCCACAAACTCCTCTATTTCTCCTCCTGTCTTCAAAATGATATAACTTCTCACTGTACATCTGAATATAAAACTTTTCTTATGCTTTTAACTGTATTACTCCATTTTCAAAGCTACCATGATTCAAAGGTTATAGACATTCTCTGTCATTTCCTATTTTCTATCACTCCAAGAAATAATGTGCTATTCTGGATACAGATTGGGAATTGTCACCCTTTGTTCTCCGGTAAGATCTAACTTGGGTCTTATGAAAACAATAATTCATTATGGAATAAATTTGTTTTATGTCATTAGAGAAACAGTGGCTATATTACCAAATCCAGGTTAAAATTTAACTGCAATTATGCATGAAACAATAACCTTTCCATATTAGAATGAGACAGGGAAAGGTTAATGGTAAGGCCCATTAGGAGGAGAAGGGATATTATGCTTGTGAGAGTTAATTTGTATTTCATGATTATTGTAAAAATATGACTCTTAAAAAGTCTTGTGAAACATTAAAATCATAATAAGTATCTTTGCTTATATTAAAATCATCTTAAAAGTTAAGGCTTTGGAAATAAGATAAATAGGTTTAATGAAGATACAACACTTGGGGATATATATGAAATTCTGTATTTTGTCTGTTGTTTTTTACATTTGCTCTACTTTTTTAACTGTGAAAATTGTCAAACCTATAGAAAAGTTGTAGTAGAAGTGCTATTTTTAATTTAATGTAATTTTTTATTGCTGTGAAGTTACAGTTTTCCCCCAGTCCTCTCCTCTGTCCTCTCCCCCATGCCTGCTCATTTACCTGTAAGGGATTCATCAGTTGTTAAATTTTGGCACATTTGTTTTCTCTTTCTTTTTGCTAAATATTCAAAAGAAAATCAGTGACATGCTGGCATTCACCTCTAAATATTTCATTATGTTCCTTCTAAAGATCAAGAAAACATCCTACATAACTACAATTCCATTTTCACACCAAGAAATTTAAGTTTGATTTCAGTAATGTGCAAAATTCAATCCAAACTTAAATTATCTAATAGTTCATAACATTAGCTGCCAAACTTGTTTTAATACAAGATATGTACACCAGAAATTATATATTGTAATTTGTTGCATATCTTTAGTCCTTTTTAACCATCTTAATTTTCTTGTTTTTCATTACATTGATATGTTTTAAGAGTTCAGGCTTCTCATTTTATAAAATGTTCCACAGTCTAAATTTGTCTTTTTGGTATCTTATGAACATATTTAGATGAACTATTTGCAAAGAATATCAGAAGGTCACATATATGTTCCTTGGCATTGTATATGGAGAAAAGTTCCATGTTTCTGATTAATGGAAGTGCTAATTGGTTAATCTGGCACAACTCTATTAACAGAGACTCTGTTCAGACTCTATGAATAGTTGCTTCCCAGTAACTATCCACACAGTGCTTCGGCATGTCTCATGAATAGTTGCCTAAATCAACTTTTTTACATAGGTGTCTGCAAATTGGTAATTTGTTATTATATCACTTTAACAGAGTGACAGTTTTTGGTAAAGACAAGCTCCCACGACACTTCCTCAAATGGAATTTAGGTACTTCATGAAATGTTAAATAAAATATGTGTGTATCACCTAAATTGTCTTCTTGAATAATTTTTAACAGTTTTTTTAATGAGGAATGGATCTGAAGCTGACTGTTAACAGGCTTTGGGACAAGGAGATGCACAGGGGAGGTGCCCACTGAATCCTTTAGGTTCCCTGTTTTTTCCTTATTACTGAGGGCCATGGCTAAGTCATCTAGGATTTGAGTTCTGCTCCCTTGACCACAGCTCTCTGAAAGCTTCCAGTGTGTAGCAGCCATTAGGGACTAGGGGTCTCCAGAAGAAGGAATTCCAATGTCTGTAATGAGTGGCAGCTGTTAGGGTATTCACAAAGCCTTGAGGTAACTCCATAGCATAAACCACTGGGGAACTTGGGGGACTAAATGAAGCTAAGAAATTTGAACTGTTGTGAGCAATGATACATAAACATGTAAGTAGGCACAAGTCAGACTATTAAAAGCCATCATGGCATCTTATTTTTAAGCTACTTAAAATTTTCTCATGAAAGGAATGATAGTTCTATTACTAAATAATATCTCAGAAGCCAAAGCCACAAATTTGGTGGGCACAAATCAAGTGCTTAAAAGCTGTTAGGAGCTTGCCACCTAACTGTAAGATCTCCATGCTAGGATAAGTTGGCCAGGGACTGTGTTAGATGAATACTAGGTCAACCACCAACTTCATGAGAATTTCTGTGCAACAAGGTACAATTTAAAGCACTGTAAAATGACGCAAAATAACAAGATCTTTTGAGGAGTATGCACTTAAAAGCAAATATTTCCAAATCAAACAAACAGAATGGAATGCCTATTTTAATTGTTATGCAGAAACTGCCAAAAGGCTTCACAATTCCAAAATATCTTCTTTGAAAGATTAATTGCAAGAGGCTAATGAAACTCAAAGCTACAAGCAGTACTGTGAACAAGACCAGAAGACAGATGTGACACCTACTGTGTTATTTGTCTTTATCTGAGTACTCGCACTCTACCAATCCTCTCTGAACTGCCTTCTCACTCTGAAGAGACTACAAGACCATAAACAAAAGGCCAGCAAATCAAGTGACCTTACAGCTGCAACAGCTCCATGACCAGAACTTAAACAACTCAGTCTTCCCAGCTGCATACTCCTGGAGGTCTGTCATCAAACTCTGGCCCAGAAATTGGTGTTTCATTTGCAAATTAGGACCCTGGATAAAACACGGTCCTCACAGGTTGTGTGCAAATCCTTTCACACCATCGTGAACACCTTCATATCTACCCTCTTAGAGGGCTCCTATATGGTCCCATCCCATGGGTGACAAGACTTGAAGGGGTTTTCTGGTAAGCTGCTATGAGTTGTGCCCTTGAACAGCCCAGGGAAAACTAAAAATTCATGGAGAAACCTTGCCACATTCTGGTAGATACCCGAGCTACACTTGAAACCTCACTTGCTGTGGAGCCTGCTGGTGGGACTTGGGAAACCTGTCAGAAACTGGAGAAGAGTGAGACTTTGTACCGAAGCCAGCTCTTCCAGATCTGCATAGTGCCTGGTCGAGAAAAAAAGGTAAAGTTTCATGTTGTTCCTTATTGATTACCTACCCTTTCTCTTCCAGGGAAGGCTCCCGCCTTGTTTTGCTTGTCATCCTGAGAACTCAGCTTGACATTCAGTTAGGACATGGTTGAAGGTAAACTAGCTCAAGGCTGGGTTAGGGGATGGCGATTGGTTAGGATTCCTTGACAGGTGTTTCCTGTAAGTGCAGGCTGCTGTGGGTTTAGCTTTGTGATGTGGGCCTGGCCACTGGGGCAGCCTTCATTCTGTGGGTGTAGATATAGGGTTAACTTAATTACGTTTTACAGACCGTACCCACCTCTCAAGGAAATTGTCTAATTCTTTCTTTCTTTTGGTTATTTTTGAGAGTGGCTCTGAATCTTGGGAGGGTAGTATTTCTGTACCCTCTTTGGGGATGCTTCTTGCATCCAAGGGGTTGTTCGATACTGCCCCAAATATTTACATCTTATTCCAGCTAAAACCTGACAAGATAATTGAAAGATTTTTGTTTGTTTGTTTCTTTCTTTTTAAGTAGCTTTATGGTCAGAAGTTGCTGGAGTTGGTAGCTGATATTCAGAATCTGATAGGAATTACTTTGTAGGCCTTCTACTGGAAATAAAACCATGTACCCAGGGGTTGGGAATATTTCAAAGACCAACAGCTCGCAATCTAGAACACAGGAATCTTTGGATTTCCTAGTTGCTTATCTCACTGACATAAAGATACAAAAAGAAGATTATAGTGGGATAGTCGGCTCAGGCCCTTGATAGCATTCATATTGCAACCCAGTTCTCTGAGGAATTAAAAAATAATTATTCTACAAATTGAAGACAGCTTGCATAACTTGTCTAGCAAATGGTGACTTTACAGAAATGGAGAAATCCCAACTACCATTTATCAATCCCAAAACTTCCCATATCATCCCCCCAAACTAATAGGTATTACAAAAATTCTGGACTTAGGAAACAAAGCTATTAAGTCATTTTTGGTGCATTTTTAAAAACTACCTCCTGAATAGTCAACATTTGTCCAGAAGGTATCCAGCCATATAATATTAAAAATAGACATTCATTAAAGAAGATACAAGAAAGATTGTTCATAGGACAATGGTGCCTAAGTCCCCTTCAAAGTAGGCACTTTGCGTGCCTCACACAGTTCTCCCAATGCTATTAGCTGCCCTGTCATATTTTGCTGAATATTATCGATGGTCTGAAATCTCTTCTCTTTTAAAGGTGACTTTAGTTTTGGGAAAAGCCAGAAGATGCAAGACACTAAATGTGGGCTGTGGCGAGGCTGAGTGACCTGGGTGATTTGATATTTCACACACACACACACACAAAAAAAAAACTCTGCATAAGTGGTAATGCATGAGCAGGCACCTTGTTGTGGTGAAGCTGCCAATCACCAGTTGCCCATAGCTGCGGCCTCTGAGTATCCGAATAGTTTCTGTGGAGGAATGTTCAAGCTTAATGCCTAATCTGATGCAGATTCATTGCTCTACTCACTCAGTCGTTTTGAATGTGACAACCACACAGTACATGTGCTCACTCAATGGCATCTACCACCCCCACTGACTAGTACAGTGAAGTCATCATGATTCACGAATGTGCGTTCCAGTCCACTCTCCTTGGCTGGTAGGTTACACTGATGTCACGCAAACCATTCTTGTTATATTAACAATGGTTGGACCTTTTCCAGAAAGACCTCTTATATAGAAAATAAACATGAGAAATGATCAACAAAGTTTGCTCCGTGCCTGAATCAATGTACACAATCAGTTTTATGCACTCTGCTATTTCACTCAGTTTTTGTCTGTTATACATTTGAGACTATCACATCTGTGTATTTTTTTTTCAGTAGATGTTGTGCTTCTTAATGGGGGGAGAGGTATAATGGGGGAAAGAAGGGGAAGGGTCAACTCAAGGAACATGTATATAAAGGACCCATGGACAAGGACAATGGGTGGGTAAGAATCGTATGTGGAGGGTTGGGCAGGGCAGGGGAGAGTCATGGGGGGAAATGGGGAAAATTGTAATTGAACAATAAAAAGATTTAAAAAATCCTATATATCTCACACACAAATTAGCCATCTCACTAATATTCCCTTTTTTCTACTTCATCCACCTACATGGTAATGACAATGCTTGAGCAATCATTCTGGAAATTCATATATTTTGATGATGTTAGAATTTTTCTTGCTTACACATTTGATTTTCATATTGGCCTTCATGCCTATTGTCAGTCAAATATTTTGACTCACTACAGTGCATGCACACATTGCTTTTAAATTATTTTATATATTATGATGACACGCTATCTTGATATTAAAAGTATCTGCTTTAGTGTTAACAAAAAAGTGTCCTATTTTCATTATTATAATTATTTAGTACCATATCACTCTACTACTACTCTCTGCAAGACTAATTATTGTTAAAGTCATATGAGATAGTTATGCTTATTTAATCGTGGAGGTGTTGGAACGATAAAAGAAGATGATCAAGAATTTTTAGTGGAGACATTTTAAAGATATAGGGATGAGACTAAACCAGGACAATCTACAAAAACATTAAACAGTTTTATATTGACTCTTCTTTCAATGTTCAAGATATAGAAAAAGAAACAAAACTTTTCTGCAAAGAGCTTTTAAAGTCCTATCCAATAGTGAAGCATCAAGTTAGCTTTGAAATCGTCTTCCCCCCATTTACTCTTGAGAATGGAAAGATGAGAGGGATTGATTGCAGTGCCTAATGTCAGCAAGTTGACACCTTTTCTAAAAATATATGAGCTGCAATTTTCCCTCTCATCCTTGATCTTCACAGCAACTAATGATACTAGTGGCAGCCGCAGAAGTCCCATTCTCAAAGTAATAGGTAGCTCCTTAAGCAAGCCAAACACTGTTTGGAAATACCCATTTTAAGGGTTTTCCCACACTAACCAATGAAACAAGAAGAGAGTATCCATTATTTATATCTATATATAATTTTTATTGAATTTATTGGGGCGACACTGGTTAACAAAACCACATGGGTTTCAAGTGTATGACTTAACAAAATGTCATCTGCCCACAGCCCCAAACAAAGTCTCTTCTGTACCTGTTTTTCTCCCCATTGCCCATCTTTACCTACCCCCACTTCCCCTCTGGCTATCACCACACAGTTGCCTCTGTCTGTGTGTTTTGTATTTTTGGTTAATCCCTTCACCTTCTTTCATCTGGTCCCCCAAATCCCCTCCTCTGACAGCTGTCAAGACCGACAGCTGTAGCCATGTATCAACATTTCTGTTTTTGTTTTGTTCATCCATTTATTTTGTTCATTAGATCCCACTTATAAGTGAGATCATATGGTATTAATCTTTCTCTGACTGGCTTATTTCACTTAGCATAATAATCTGCAGGTCCATCCATGCTGTTGCAAATGTTTAAATATACATTTTTTTACAGTCAAATAGTATTCTATTGAGTAAATGAACCACAGCGTTTTTATTCACTCATCTACTGATGGGCATCTGGGCTCTTTTCAGATCTTGGCTACTGTAAATAATGCTGCAATGAACATAATAGTTCATATATTCTTTCAAATTAGTGTTTCTTGGAATATAGTCCCAGAAGTGGGATCACTGGGTCAAAAGGAATTTCCATACAGATGTCCAAAATACTTATGAAAAAATGTTCAATGTTAGTAATCATCAGAAAGATGCAAAGTATTCATTTTTGCCATTTTGTTCAAAGCAAAAATACCAGATGCAAAAGTGAAATACATAGTGGTGTATGTGTGAGTGAGATGTTTTACGTGAATGGATTTTCTCATTAGTTAGAGATCATTAGCCCAGATAAAAATAGTGCAACTTTGTTAAATACTTTGTGTTTTATATCTATATAATTAAAATGTCAACAAAAGACTTAAATAATATGTCAAATCATACAAATCACATTTTATTAGAAGAATAAAGTTTATTTTCAAAATTGCATTTTTGGTTTGTATCTGATTACCAAAGCAGTATATTATAGGTCATTTGGAAACTATTTAAAGAAAACATAAAAAAGTAATTCCAGAGTTCTTAGTTTTTAAAAAAATGTTTATATATTATTAACACAGAATGAAATATTAAATAGTAACTTGATACTTCATAAAATAAAATGTGATTTTTTTCATGTTATTAGGTCTCCATAAAGCTTTTTTCCCACATGTTGCTCTGTAATGTGTATAGTTTTTCCTCTGGTACTAGACTTCAGATTTTATATATGATGCTTAAAATAGTTTTAAGAAAAATTTTGGTATGCATATATTAAGCCATGAATTATAATGCTACAGTGTAAATCTTTAATTCACTTTTAAAAATATTTAGCTTTAAATGTAACAGACAAATACCATGTGATCTCACCTTCAACTGGAACTTAATCAACAAAACAAACAAACAAGCAAAATATAACCAGAGACATTTAAATAAAGAAGAAACTGACATTAAACAGAGGCGGAGTGGGAGGGGATAATGAGGGGGAAAAGGAGAAACGATTTCAGGAACAACAATAAAGGACTCATGGACAAAACTAAGGGGGTGGGATCAGGAGAGGGAGGTGGGGATGGCTGGGGTGGGGGGAAGAGGCAGGGGGGAAGGGAGGAAAGGCAGACAACTGTACTTGAACAACAAGTAAAATAAAATAAAAACAATACTTAACTTTAAATGTTATATTAAAGTCTCACACTATATTTACATTTTTATCACCTTATTTACATTTAGCTACTGGATTTTTAAAAATAATTATTTCAACTCTGTATTACTTGGTACATAAAAGGTCACAGGTGTTCTCTTCTCTTTCTAGATTCATTTTTTCCTATATAAAATGACTTCTTTTCCTATTAAGTACTTTTGACTCTCAGTACTTTTTATGATAACAGTATAAACATCTATGCTTTCTTTTTGTTCATTCTTTGCCTTAAATATTTTATTCTTCCTTTATTGCTTGCTCTTTATCTTGTATTTTAATGATAATCACTTAAAAACTTAATACATTTTTATTACATTAATGGGCCTACTTGACGTATGGTTTTCCGATAGTTTTTTTTAAGCCATTGCTTCTTGCATTTCCCCCTTCCTCCTCTCCCTCTGCTCCCTCCCCTTCGCCTTCCCCTCCTCCTCTTTCTTTGCTCTTTTTCCCTCTTTCTCTTCCTCCTCCCCCCTTTCCTTGTCTACTCCTTCTTTGTTTTCTTTTGTACTGTTTGCTACTACCTTCTATTTTCTCTTTCATAGACTTTTTCCCATGCTTTAGACACCACTGATCTTTGTATTCTCTGCACCCACATTAATGTATGCAGTTTTTGTGTTGTCTAGCACCCAGAGGTGCTGAGCGACCACATCACTGATCTGAACTCCAGCCGTTCAACTCAGCTGCGGTGCCATTTCTTATAGTTCTATAATACTTCTCATATTATATTATAGCAATGTGGAAACTGAGTCCCAGTTTCCTCCTCACTAAAGGATACTAAATATATTACATATCATCTTATTTGATTATTCAATGTATGAAATGATGTATTACATAGAAATATTTAGAAAAATACGTGGAACTTAGTTACAATGTCACTCAATAAATGTTAGCACTTTTTATTAATGTCATTATTAGTAATAGCATTAAAATTAATAATGCCACCCTCAAAAGGATCTAGATCAACTTTGTAAAATACAGATACCTAATTATGCTCCTTTTTCACTATTTGCTCTCTGAGTAAGAAGTTTTTTCATATCCTTCTAATATCATGTCTTCTAACTGTTTTCCATCACTGCTTTTTCTTCACATGGGGTAAGTTTCAAACAGAGGGATCTTTTCTCCAGTAGGTTTGGTATGTGCTGTAACTTGTGAATTTTACTGAGGTCCTTGGCATGTAGGTAATGTAGTTGTTTCTTGTAGTGTGTCAAATCATGCTGCAAATAAAATATCGACCACTGTTATCAACTGCATAGAGAAAAGATTTTGGCTACAAATGAAACAGGAAAGAAGAATGTTTTTACAACTGCCTTATTGCTTCCTAAAGGTGTGAACAGGAAACGTCTGCAGATCTCCATTCTGATAGTGTACTTTCTGTCTCTCTTGCTGTGTCAGCAATTTTCAACTTTTTTCATCTCATGGCACACATAAACTATTAAAATTCTGTGGCACACAAACAAAACTTTTGCTGACCTCGCAAAAATAAGTATAATTTTTAATGAATGAGTGAATTAATTAATTTATTATTGCTATTCAATTACAGCTGTCCCCATTTACCCATTACTTTCTCCCTGCCCTACCCACCCCCAACTCCCACATTCAATTACCCACCCCCTGTGTCTTTGTCCATGGGTCCTTTATACCTGTTCCTTGACGACCGACCCTTGTACCCTTCCCCTTCCTTCTCCTCTTATCCCCATCCCCCATCCACTCTGGTTACTGTCAGTTTGTTTTTTAATTCCATGTCTCTGGTTGTATTTTCCTATCTTGTTTGTTTTGCTGATTAGGTTCCACTTATAGGTGAGACTATATGGTATTTGTCCTTCACCACTTGCTTATTTTACTTAGTGTTGCAGTCTCCAGTTCCAGCTATGCCGTCTCGAAGGGTAGGAGCTCCTTCTTTCTTTCTGCTTCATAGTATGCCATTGTGTAGAAGTACCATAGTTTTTTGATCCACTCATTTACTGAAGGGCCCTTAAGCAGTTTCCAGCACTTGGTTATTATAAATTGTGCTACTGTGAACATTGGGGTGCATAGGTTCTTTTGAATTGGTGTTTCAGGATTCTTAGGGTATAGTGCCAGCAATGGAATTACTGGGTGAAAAGGCAGTTCCATTTTTAGCTTTCTGAGGAAATTCCATACTGTTTTTCACAGTGGCTACACCAGTCTGCATTCCCACCAACAGTGTACTAGGGTTCCTTTTTCTTCACATCCTCTACAACATTTGTTGTTTGTTGATTTGTTTATGATGTTCATGCTGACTGATGTGAAGTAGTATCTCACTGTGGTTTTAATTTGCATCTCTCCGATAGCTAGTGATGCTCAGCATCCTTTCATATGTCTCTGGGCCCTCTGTATGTCCTCCTTGGAGAAATGTCTGTTCAGATCCTTTGCCCAATTTTTAATTGGATTGTTTGTCTTTCTGGTGTGGAGTCATGTGAATTATTTATATATTTTGGAGATCAAACCCCTATCTGAGGTATTATTAGCAAATATATTTCCCATATGATTGATTTTCTTTTCATTTTGCTAATGTTTTCTTCAGCCATTCAGAAGCCTTTTATTC
>PVKM010044423.1:0-12243 GCA_004027735.1 Carollia perspicillata | reverse complement strand
AAAAGATTTTATTCATTTATTTTTAGAGAGAGGGTAAGGAGGGAGAAAGAGAGGGAAAGAAACATCAACCAGTCACCTCCTGCATGCTCCCAAATGAGACCTGGCCTGCAACCCAGGCATGCACCCTGGCCAGGAATCGAACCAGCAACCTTTTGGTTTGTAGGTTGACACTCAATCCACTGAGCCACAGCAGCCAGGGCTGAAGCTTTTTCCCCCCTTATATGTATATATCTAGAATTAGAACTTAAAACATACAGACAGGTTGAAATGTTTAAATAAGAAGGCTTCTTTGCTGACCTGTTATACTGAGTTAGGGTAATAAGAGTAAATACTACATAGAAAGGTGTAACTCTTAAAGGTGTATGTATGTATGGAGTGGAGGTGGGGAGTTGCTCATGCAGTGTTAGTGAGGAGAATGGGTTAATTTCCCCTCTAAATGAAGTCAAACTACAACTAGAGCGAGATCGCGCGGTTCATTGGCCCCTGATAATCACACGTGGGGTCCATCATGAGGCTGTGCAGAATGTTGTGGGAAAATGCAAAGGCAAGCACTTGGCCCTATGCATTGAGAATGAAAATGTTAAAATAACAGGTTCTTCAGTGCTAAATTATGTTTGGTCCCAAGGATCCTTGGAGCTATGGTTTTCTTTGTTCTGCCAAAGGAAAAAGGAAATACATCAGGAAGCTGCCAGTCCGCAGGAAGTCTCACTTGGGCTGATAAAAGGAACTGATGTGAGGTGGCTGTGGACGCAGTTATAAGTCAATCAGCCTTGAAATAACAAGCGCCATTCAGGAGAAACTGGAGCCTGAAGTTAGCCTTCCTCGATGGTTTCCTTTTAACCTTGCAAAACATTCCCTTCTTTGTGTTTTTAAAACTCCCCCATCAGTTTCTTTTAGTGTGTGTGTGTGTGTGTGTGTGTGTGTGTGTGTGTGTGTGTGTGTGAGTGTGAAGGAAAGAGAATGAAAATAGAACAAGAGTCAGAGGAAGAGAAAAAGAGAGAAGAGGTAGGAGGTGGAGAAGGCAGCATTGTCAAGCCGAAGACCTGCTGTTCCCTGAGCTCCAGACATTTTTCTTTTTACATCTTGTCAGCTCATTACAATTAAACAGAACCTGTTGGCTTCACCCTCCTCTGCCTGCTGTTCAGTACACCTGTTAACAAGTCAAGCAGCCTCTCCTACCGGGAAACACAGGGCCCAGGTTGCAAGGGATGGTGGAGGCTGAACGACACCATGAGTCTGAGCAGGACGGACTATCGGGGGTGGGGTCAGTTAGACCAGAGGGCAAAGCACACAACAACAGAGCATACATGGTCCGCAGTAGGTGGGTTGGTTTGGAGCCTAACTTCATGGATGTGTAGTGTGTCCATCTGGCAACGCATCACAGTGGCTAAGCTCCACGAACTTTGGAGGCAAACAGGAGTACGTGCAAATCATTGCTCTCCCACTTTCTACCTGAAGGAACTTGGGTAAGTTACTTCCCCTCTCCTTGACACGGAGATCGAATATGAGTACGTCTGCAAAGGTCAAAACAGTATTGGCACATAGTAACAGACAGATAAATAGCTGATTCTTTTTCTTCTTGTGACTCTGCTTGCTCCTCCTCGTTGTTATTCTCCCTCAGGTGGAAGGTGAGTGCATCTCTCGCTTGTAGGTGAGGAGCAGGGATGGAAAGGCCTTTGCCAGGGCTGTTGGTGCTCGTGCAAAATGGTGAGTGATAAAGTTTCAGGCTGAATTGGGTCTTTCAGGGTTGACTCTGTGTGTGCCCAAAGCACGGCGCCACTTCCTGTTTTAAGAAGAAGAAGAAAGGCCTTCCAGAAACTCATTAAGAGGCTCAAAACTTTTCTTGGACCTCAAAATATTGTTGTTGTTGTTTTTTAAGTTAAGTGTAAATGAATCAAAACCAGACAAATTCAATTTCCCTTTAATTAAACAGGATTTTTAAAATCCAGGGGACAGGATCTTGGGGCCAAATGTGTTCTGGGTTTTAAATGGGACTGAATTTTGGAAAAGAGTGTAAGACCCAAAGCAGAGGCAGGCCTGATTCCTAGCTGGCATTAATGCAAAGGGATTAGCACAGTTCCAGTGTCACTTGGTAATAAAAACAACCAGCTCAGAGAAATTCACAAAGCACCTCCTGAGAGCCCCAGTCTTCGACTGGCCTGGAAAGATCACTCTACAGTTTAGGCCTCGGGGTTGTGGAGAGCCACATGGGCTCAGAGAGAGTTTCTGTGAGAGGTTCGCCCATCCATGCCCCCAAATAAGAAATACATTAAAGCCTGCTTGGGATCAGAGTCTTATAAACATGGAGGATGAAAAAAGTTTTGAAATCATACCTTCATTTTATGCATGAGAAAATCGTGAACGTGAGAAAATTTACATGGATACTGATGGAGTGAAGTGATGCCTAAGATGCCATATCTCACTGGTGGGGGGAGGGGTTTGGGCTAGAATTCAGGTCTCCAGAGTCTAGGCTGGACAATTTTTCTCTGTTTTTACTGCAAAATGGGATCCGAATGTTTCTGATGAGCACATTGGGGCTAGAATGATGATGGCCAGTCCATTTATTACTAGTCTATTTCTAATAGTCCCTCTTTATTTTTCCCATCAGTTTTTAAAATTATAAGGCATATATTAGTAATTTTCAAAAAAATCAAATGCTACATAAGTTTATAGTGTGAAAAGTAAAAGTCTACTCCTCCTCACTCAGAAGCAGCCAACTGCTGTTAATAGCTTCTTGTATATCCTTCCAGAAATTATTACACTTAATAATCATATGTGTGTCTTCACATTTTTTTACAGAAATGAGAGCACACATTTTGTAACTTGCTTTCTTCCGTGTAATAGTATGCCTTGGAGGACTTTCTCAATCAGGGCACACAGGCAATTGATTTCATTCCGTTTAACAGTTGCATGAATTTTCCCTAACTTAGTTATCTAGTCCCCTATTGATGGACATTTAGAGTCTTTCCAATTTTTGTTGCTACAAGCAACACTTTAATAAACATCTTGTATTAAAATATAAGATACCTGCAATATCTCTGTGACCAGGTCTACAAGATACATTTTTTTTTTAGAATTAAAACTATTATCAAATTTGTCTCAATATTTAACAGCTTAGTAGATATTTCCAAATTGCCCTATGGGATGATTGTACCAAGGTGTGTTCCCACCAGGTGGGTAAGAGAGGGACATATCCCCTTACTCTCTCTAACATGAGGCATGATTAAGCTGTTCTAATCTTTGCTATCCTCATGGGCGAAAAATGTTCATATTTCATTGTTTTCATTTAAGTATCTGTATGCACATACTTTTTGCATGCAGATTCTTTTTCTAGCATTGTGTATACATAGCATTTTTGCCTATTTTTTTGCCAGGTAGTCTATCTTTTTATTGTTGGCTCATAATTGGTCTTTATGCCTTAAGACATTTGCTCATTTATCTTTGTACTTTATTTAGAGTGCTTTTCTCTATGTTACTGTATGGATAGAGGGGCTGAAGCTGAGGAAGGGAGAATAATGGTAAAAGAAATTCCCTAGGCATTCCTCAGTTTTCAAAAGGGATCCATACAGTGAACTGCTATCATCAGGAGGGAAGGGACAGGAGAAATTATAAGCTGGGTGTTACCTTTGGGAAAATGCTCTTAAATTTCCATATAATACAAAGCCACAAAAAAGATTTGTCAGCGAGCATTGCTTCTTTTGGAACTGCCAGTTGTCAGAGCTTAAAGCCAGAAAGCAGAGAAGCCTCTGCCCTCTGGAAGTCTGGAAGGAACAGAAATATGAGCATTGTGCTTTTGTTCATTTACGTGGAGTGCTGTTGAGCACCGTGTCTGGCAGTGTTACTCAAGTTTTGGTTGAATAAATAAATGAATGAGCATGAATTAAGTGATCCATGTCTAAGACAAAATGACTCTTCAGACATGAGAATTTAAAACTTAAATATATATATTTATATAGATAACGGTATTCACTTCAAAACAACTCACAAGCTGAGTACTTTCATAATATGAAAACCTGTTTTCAAATTTTGCTACTTGAGCAATACTGTAAAATTATTTATTCTCTGACTCCCTTGAACTTAAAATTGGTGAACACCCAGATGTTCAGACCTAACACTCTGCTACTGAACTGTTAGATTTCAGTAGACATATGAAACCCACGCACGTCTAGAAATGCAGGGTTAAAGCCCCCATGGCACCTGTAATTCCAGCCTCTTGCATGTGTGCGCCGAGTTGTGACATAAGGTCTTTCATTACCTCCGACCCATGGCACCATTTGAGAAAACGGGCCTGCTGCTGAGAAGGCATTTCAGTTTTCAAGCACTCATTTTCTTGGAGTTGGCTTGAGAAGTTACATACTCGGGCCTTTGTATCCTGAATTAAAGGCCAGGCACATTGTTCTCCAAAGATGGGAACTCTCTGAAATATTTTGGTAGTTTGCTTCAGTTTTGAAGGCATCAGCAATTTTGAAGCTGCTATAGAGTTAATGAGTTACCTGCAAATGCATTTGAACACTTCATCTCTGGTCCTACTTGGATGATGGTGACAACTTACTGAGTTTTTGGTTTGCTTAGGTGAAATATCAGTATTTCCGTGCGCGGTGGTGGACCCAGCCGGCCTATGAAAGTATGTCAGATCTGTCTGAATTTCCACAGAACTGTGATTTGAATCTCAGGGAAACAACCTTTCCTCTCGTCTCTTCTCAATGGCTATCTGCTGACTCATTCTCAAAAGGAACTAAAGTCGTAGCCCAGGAGAGATGGCCCAGTTGAAAAGGCAGCTTGTGGTGAAATCTCCAGAACACTGCAAAGGAAGACGTTTAAAGGACTAAAGGGATAATCACGTTTTTATGGGATCTGGTGAAGTAGGGCTGCTCTTCCCTCCCCTGTCTCCATATTCAATAAACATATCTTTAAAGACAGCTGATAGCATGGTCTGGTTGCCTGAACCTATCAATGGTTGTTTAATTCTGCCTGCTACTCATTTCTTGTGGCCTCTGATAAGTGATGGGGCCACTCCCATCCCCATTTCGTAAGAAGGATGGTGTTAATAGGAAGGATTCAGTTCCTAGGAGACTTGAATAGCCCTGTAGATCATCATCTATTAGAAATTTGTGATTCTTCCTTTCTCTATACAGGGGTGGGGGCAAGAGTAGGTTTCCAGTTGTGAGTATGAGAAACACAGTTTATTTTTGTATTCAATATTATTTATTAATTATTGTATTATTTACCATATGAATAACTATAAGCCTACTTTCACCCACCCCTGTAGTGTATAAAGCCCAGATTCTTGGTTACGGTATTTCAAGTCCTCCAAAATCTAATTCCATCCAATCTCCCCGCTTCCACATTCTCCTTTATATGCACACCCCTGCCCCAAACACACGTCAAAGTATCTTATTTTCCTAGAAAGAACTTGAACTGCATCTTCCTGCACAAGTCCTACCCTCCTTCAAAGCCACCGTCCAGGTCCACCTACCCACCTATGCCAAGAAGCCATGTGGATTACGTGGGGGGAGGGTGGAAAGTATTCTGGAGTCAGAAACACTTGGCAAGTTACCCGGCCTCTCTGAACTTTAATTTCTCCCGTATAAAATAGTAATGTGACAACATTACTTTCCATAGTGCTATTGTGAGAACTAAATGCAAGAGTGTGTATGAAAGTCTTTTGTACATAACTATTGTTATCAGGTATCTGTCTGTCTGTCCATTTGAAATTGTTCTTTCTTTTCTCCAGGCTAACGTGACACTTACTGCATTCCACTACGCACAGAAACATGGCTTATCCTCCTACTGGGTCTCCAGAACAGCAGCCTTTTTGCCACCCACATTGTATCTTGAGAGCACTTAGTCACCCAGTCCAGTGCCTGAATAAGAGTCATGCAACAGACTTTTCTAACTCGGACGGTTACTGACTTGTACTACTATGGCTGACATCAGTTCATGATGTCGATGAGGCTAAGGTTACAGAGTCCCCGTAAGGCCAGCTAGCTTTGCATAGGAAAGTGTTATTCCACAGATTGTCCAATGCTGTCAAAATTCCACAATATTGGCCCTAACGGTGGCAAAGGGAGGATGGTCAAACCCCATCCATTGCCTCCGGGGAAACATCTCAGAGTACACAGGCTGCCGACGTTGGTCTCTCGGGTCTGTGGAAGCATTAGAATGACATCACTTAAGAATCCCATCCTACTGATGCATTAACACATGAATGGGTTACAGATATGTAGATATACATCATAAGAGCAACAGAAAATGAAACAGGGTGTGGTCTTCTGCAGAGGAAAAGGCACCTGCACAGCCCTGAAGCTACAAAAGAAGTTACTATGGTTGGCTGAAGATTTTGTAAGCTTGTGTGAGTACGCGTGTGTACATAGTGACCAATGCCCTTTAGTCTTCTCCACTTGTCACAAAACAACAAGCAAAAGAATAGACTTAGAAAGGCTGTTTTCAGTACTAACCAAAAATAGAAAGTCATGTTATTCAAAACCAAACCAAACCAAACCAAAACGTTATTCTATACCTTCATAATGTAGCTGGTTGTCTAAAATGAATGAAAACAGCAGCTTTTCAATTCTAACCCTAGATAGTTTGTGCTAATCTGAAAATCTGTCTATCAAGCTTCAGATGGAGTGAGTTTGCTTCCATAAAGACTAGGGCTTTGCAGATGGCCTGAGTGTTGACTTACAATTTAGGCGAATCTTCTGAAGTCAGAGGTAGGATAAACGCCTCAGTCCATTAGAAATCCTGCCTAGTGGTTCATCATCATAAAATTTTTCCCACTTTTTTTCTGGGACAACTCAGTATTAACATAAGACTAATGTTACATTTCTAGAATATAGGCTTATTTAAAATCAACCAAGTTTTTAAACCAATGCCAAATTAACTGGTTGACTCCAAACAGAAGACATTGAAATCCTAAATCTTAGGTAATGTGGTTGTTATTCAAGACCTACTTACTGCCCACCCCGGAAGATGAGTCCATAAGATGTGTGCTAATGCATCTGAATGTATTATATTGTATAGTCAAACAGTCAATAATTAACAGAATTGACCAAAAATTCAGCCCACCTGCCCTGGTCTGTAAAGGGGTCTATTGGCTATTTAAGTAAAATACGATATTTTTTGTTGTCTTCTGGTAATGGACCTTGTTTGTCTTACAAGAAAAGAAGGATTTATTTTAGAAAACAGTTACACTGAAAATCTGGAAATTTTTAAAGTATGGAAATAATTCAAGACAGTAGTAATACATTTTTCATTAAATAATAGAAGCATCTTTATTCCAAAGTGTCAAATTCCCTGTGAGTTTTAAAAAGCCTTGTCTGTCTCTTTCTGTGTCTGTCTGTCTCACGCACGCACGCACACACACACACGCGTGCACTTGGCCTCCAGGATTCTGTCATTTGCAATAATGTAATGAAAGCGAATGACATCTTCATGGTATGGTGGAAAGAACGTTAGTCTGAGGGTCAGGAGCCCTGAATTCTCACCCTGACCCAGTTATCTGTGTGACCCTCAGTAATTCATTAAACACTCTGGGCCTTAGTTTTCCCACCCATACATAACATGAGAATATTGAGCTAAATAATCTCTAAATCTGCAAACCTGTAAACTTAAATCTGAATAGCAGCAGAAGTAGAAGGAAGAAACTGTTCACAACAATAAACCCAAACATTACCCGTCTGCCATTCAGGGATCACCTGGGGGGAAAGAAGCTGCTCTGCATGGTCAGGGGGACAGACAAAGGAATGTAGGAGGTGTGAAGGTAAAAAGATGTGCATGAGTGTTCACGCTTCACTGTGGAGGCAGCGTCCCTTTTTGAGGACAGAGAGAAAGCCTCTGTCCCCAAGCATTCTTTCCTCTGCTGCTTTCCTCCAGCTACGGAACCATCCTGAAGTTGCCCCATGGACAAACACTGCCCCATTAGCGATAACCTACCCTCCCGGACCTATCTGGCCCCGAAACTCTGCTGGTCCGCAGAGCCCAGCTGCAATCTCAACCTTTCTTTCCAGTTTGCTCTCTCACCATTGGCTGGCTGTGTGTTGCTATACTTTCCTGAAGTACAGGCTGGAAACCGAATAGGCCTCCTCGACTGGACTTTGCTCAAAGCGTCTTCCCCCACCGTCCTGGCTGATACAGCTACGTCACTTTTTTTTAAAAAAAGATTTTATTTATTTATTTTTAGAGAGAATGGAAGGGCGGGAGGGAGAGATGGAGAGAAACATTGATGTGAGACAGAAACATTGATCAGGGGTGCCCCTCCTATGCACCCCAACCAACCGGGACTGAACCCGCAATGGAACCGGAGACCTTTTTCTTTGCAGGAGGACGCCCAACCCATAAAGCCACAGCAGTCAGGGCGCTGCATCACCTCTTACCACCTCACCTGCTCTACTGTTCCTCAGAAGATACGTTATCTCTGCACACATAATTACTTATTTATGTGTCTGTCACCTCCACTGGAGTATAAATTCCCTGTTTTATCGTCAACACATAAAGCATGAGTTTTGAGCCGCGAACATAAGAAACACATAGTTAATATTTGTTAAGTCCATGAAACAGGCATTATGGTAAAGCCAGACCTGTGACTTAATTTTCTAACTAACCAAACCCCAGAAGATCTCTCCCCAAGGAGAATGTCAACAATGCGCATGCAACCAAGGCACAGACCTTATGTGAGCCTTACTGTGACTGACATCGGGAAGGTCCTCTGGCCCCAATTCACAGATGAGGAAACTGAGACTCAGGGATCTATGCACCTTGCTTTAGGGCCATCAGCAACTAAGCAGCAGAGCTGAGAATGAATCCAGATTTCCTAATCCCAAATCTATTCCTTATCTCCCTATTTCATTCACCACGTCTGCATCGTCTCTGACTGTGTCGCCATCTTTGATGACACCATGGGCCCTGAATCAAGCTTCCACAGATGAAATAATCAGACTTGACTGAAGACTGATTAGAGCTAAGTGGCAGTTTTTGAAACCAGGTCATTTCTTAGAGCAGCAAACAGTATCATGTGCTTTTCAACGCTGATAATATCAATGTGGGGAGCAGGGGCGGGGTAGGGTGTTGTTTAATACTGCAGGTTAACTGATGGTGGCAGAAAAAGAGTGGAATGGCCCCCGCCAATGTTGGTGCTCTGGACATGATGCTCAGAGCCTTCCCAGGAGATGATCTTGGAAATGAGACAAAGATGCGATGCAGAAGGTCTTTTTATAACAAGGGCAGTAAGATTGAGATTTTAGAATCAGATGGAATTGTGCACAAAATTAAGGGCTTCTGCAAAGAACTCCAGATTTCTCTGGCATCCTGAACTAAATACCTTCTCAGTGCTGAGACGGACAGGCATTTTGAAAGACAGACATACCTTCTATTTGAAGAAGAGATATGCAGGTGCATAAAAATCACATCTCAGAATTACTCAAAGATGGTTTTTTAAGGCCATTCAAACTGGGAACACCCATTCTGGATTTGCGTCTGCAGATTACATGTGATCTGCAAAGCTCTCAGACCTCGATCAGTATAGAATTAGATTCCACAGACATGTCAGTATATGTTCTTGTAAGAACACATGACTATGGTATTTTAAGAATAGAGAGTTGGAAAGGATACTATTGTAGAGCTAATTTAGTTCCACTGTTTCGCTTTTGCAAAGATTCTGAAGCTCAAACAGATTTAATGCACTGTACATTCTCACACAGAGACCAGAGTGAGCTGACCTCTTTTTGCCCACTCTCCTCTCCAAGAACAGCGTTTAAATCATTGTGGAAGTGGGGTCCCAGAACCTCAATATCCAGAGGTCACATGTGAAGAGGAAACTGTGGCTTTCAGATGATTAAAATACCAAAGTACACACTCAATGTCTTGGTCCCTCAGAACTCCAGGGACTGAAAATGGCTTGAGGAGCCTCTGATCTGTGGGTGGGTCTGCACAGCCAGGTCCCCGGGGTGAAAGACCAGGGTGCTCCTGTGGAGGCCTGGGAGGGACTCGCAGGCTCCCACACCCACAGGAGAAAGAAGACCTTGACTCCATCCTCGCTGTAGCACCAGGGTCTCAGTCTCAGCCTGTTCTCACTGCCCTCCATACCAATCCCTGTGTGTGTGTGTCTAAAGAGATTAGCACATCCTGGGTACAGACCACAGCTTCCTCCCTGTGCTCTGGGCCTGTGCTAGAGCTCTGAGCATCGTGGAGAAGAAATTGCTTCACTTCTCCTTAGAGTGTCTACATCAAGACCCCAGAGCCATTTTACCACTCTCCCTGATCAGGAGGGCGCCTCTGGGTAAGCGGCGAGTGTCTCAGTGAGGGGGCGTTTTCCAGAGCGGAGGGTCTTATTCCTACCCCGAGACACAGAGACGCTCCCTTGCACACGCCAGCGTGAAGAACAGCAAGCACACGATGTCCATGGACCACCACACCCTTCCTACAGGAAGCCTCCTGCGCGCGCTCCGCGCCCTCCCACTTTAAACTTGAGGAACCTCGATCACACAGGCACCCTTGAACCATCACACTCAGTTGTCTCATCTCCAGATTTTCAAGTTCCTTCTGTGGGTGCCTTTGACCTAAGTCAGCATCTTTCAAACTTTCAGAGGGAAAAAAAAAAAACTTTAAAAACCACTACTCCACCCAAATGATAAAAATCTCTTGAATTCTCCAAGCCCAACATCTCAGCTTTCTCTTACTCAGCCCTGAGCCCCAAGTCGATTCTTTCGGGTTCTGGGGGAATGGCGGGCTCTGCCAGTGCTCACCTCACCAGCCTAATAGTTTTTCCAGACAGGCTCCTGCTCGGTGTTACACAACTGCCTCGCAGCCCAGCGGACTCCAGGTCCCATTCATTCCCCTCGCTCCTCCAAGGCCAGTGGCGTTAGGGGGTGTCCCTTCCCTCTGCGCCTAGCCCCACTTCCCCTTCCAGAGCGAGGAGGCAGTCAACCCTCTGAGGTCGGACAGGAAACCCAGACCCTCGGCCGTTCCTCTGGGCTGCACTTCGCAACCTAAGCCAAGCCGGGGGTGCGGGGTAAGGGTAGGGGGTTGGCGACGGAGCTTGGCGGGCCACCTTAGGGGAAGCGGCTCTGGAGGGCACGGGACCTTCTTTGAGACGACCCCGGGAGCCCTTCCCCGGAGCAGACGCCCACCCGGAGGTGGTGTGCGGAAGCCGGGCGCGGGGCGCGGGGCGCGGGGCGCGGGGCGCGGCGCGGACCCAGGCTGCAGAGACGTCTTTCCCCTGCGGAGGAAGCGGCGAGGTCGGCCCGTTAGTCCCGCGAGCCGCAGGCTCTGAGCGTCGAGAACCGGCAACAGAAATGCCGAGAGGAAGGGAAACCAGCCCGCGCTGACATGTAAACAGGGCTTCCATCCGGAGGAGCCCGCTCAGACCGAGCCCAGAAACATTCCCTTGCACCCCGATCCTCCTGCAGCCGACCCCCTCGCCCACCTCAGGGCCCACCAGGCAGGAACCCGAGCTGGTGGCGGCGGCGGCCGCGGCTTCCGCCCCCACCGCCTCCAGCCTCCGGCGAGGGGGAGGCTGGCCGCAGATGGGTACCCGGCGCCGGGCCCCGGCACTCTGCGTGCGGGTGGGAGTGATCGACCCGAGAGATCCGGACCCCGTCTCCGATCCGCGCCCAGGATCCCCCACGGGGTTCAAGCCGCCCTTTCCCGCAGCCGGTTGGCAGGGAGGGCGGGGGCCGGGCTCCGCTTCGGGGCAAGGGGTGCGGGGGAGATCGTCCGCGGGGGAGTCGGGAGGGGGAACCCCGGCTAGTGAGACGTGCCACCCGCGCGCGGGAGGAGGCTGAGCGAAGCCGGGCGCGGAAGCCACGGAGAGCGGCCACGTCTTCCGGGACCCGGGCGCCCGCCACCCCGCCGCCCCGGTCGGCCCCGCGGCTCCGCGCCCACCGCCCGGTCTCTTACCTTAATAGTCCCGTCCATTTGGCCAAGTCTGCAGCCAAGCCCCCCAATATTCCACACATTGACCCGGTTACAGCCTGACCTCGCAGCCCCTTCGTAGTAGCCGGGCGCGGCCTCCGCGGCGCCCTGGGCCCTCCCTGCGTGCCCCCTGCGAGCGCCCTGCCCGCGCTCCCCTGTCACGTTTGTTGTTGTAGCGGATTGAAAAAGAGACAGTTTAACCGGATGAAACTTTTTTTTCAGCTAATTTTGGGAAGTGACTTCACTTTGCGAATCGGGAGGAAGTCCTATCTCTCTCTCTCTCTCTCTCTCTCTCTCTCTCTCTCTCTCTCTCTCTCTCTCTCTCTCTCTCTC
>PVKM010044422.1:0-12238 GCA_004027735.1 Carollia perspicillata | reverse complement strand
TCAAGGTCATATCACCGAAAACAACAATGTGGTGAAGCCAGAACTAGAATTAAGGTCTCCTTACTGCTTGTCAGAGCTTCCGAGTTGGGTGGTGGTGGGAGGGGGAACTGGGGTGTGGGAGTTGTACCACTTGCAGGCCAGACACAAGGCCCAGATGTGGGTACTTTCTGTCTCGCCACCCACCATGTTCTCCTTCTGTTTACGACATTGAATGAGTTTGTGGCTACATACCGGACATCAAGGAGAGGATGGCACCAAGGTCACACCGGTGCAAGCCAGAAGGAGTAATCAACCCCCAAAACATTTATGTTTGTGCTAAACTTCTTATTCTGATATAATTTTGGACTTAGAGAAAAGTTGCTAAACTAGCACGGAGGATTGCAACATAGGCCCCACCCAGCTCCCCCTGAAGCTAGTATCTTGTATAACTGTAGCAGAGATATCAAAGCTAAGTGATGAACGTTGGTACAGCACTGTGAACCAACCATAAAACCCAGCTTTTTCCACGACTGTTCCTTTTCTGTTCTGGAATCTGACCCAGCACCCTATATTGCATTGAGTTCCCATCACTCCCGGATCTCCCCCAGTTTGTGACAATACCTTACTTTTTCTAATGGCTTTACAACTTTTGAAAAGTACTTGTCATTAATTTTATAGAATGTCCCTCAATCTGGGGATATCTTATATTTTCTCATGATGAAATGGTGGTTATATATTTTTGGTAAGAAATTTACCAAGGAAGCAATATATTCTTCTCAGTGTATCAGTCAGGTGTTATGTGATGTTAATATATTTATTTACTGGTGATATAAACCCTTATCATATGGGTAAGTTGGTGTTTGATGATTTGCTCTATTTTTCTCTTTGAAATTTATAAATACATTATGGAAATAGCTTAAGAATATAAAAATATCCTGTTTTTCTTCAGACTTTGCCTCACTAATTTTAGCATGCATGGGGGATCTCACCAATAACAATTCTAATATAGTGTTTTAATCATGATTATCCATTTCCCCAACTTTTCTGTATTTTTAAGTGAAATTATCCTAGAAGAAAAAGCAGTTTTCGTCATTCACATTTATTTATACAAATATTTATTTATATTAGTATGGACTCATGGATGTTTATTTTATTTGATTGTTACAGATTCTGGTCATTGAGAGCTTTTTCGGCTTACTGCCAGTGCCATTTTGACACATCCACATCCTGTTTAGAACACATCTTCACTTTTTGATGTAACATGTTCTGGTCCACCTCGCATGTTCTCAGACCTAGCCTTGGAATCATCAGACTTCTCCAAGGAGCTCGGACTCCTTTTATTGGAGAACAGCATTAGAAACTAAGATCGGGGCCCTGGGCGTGCTCATTGCTACTGCAGTGTCATTGCACTTCACTCCTCTCAACGGAGCTGGCAAACATGTGAACGGACACTTAACCCATGAGCACACATGGGTCTATATTTACTGTGGTATCTTTCTGCATCTGTGTATATTGAAAAGCCAGGAGTTCGTACTCATACCTTTGATTCTAATCCAATGCCACAGGGTTCATTTTAGCCTTCTGCTTTCCCTATCTGTAATTGCATTGTCCAGCCATGAAAAGCAACAGATTTTACAACAGATTTTTAGGTTTTTCCAACCCGATTCTCATTTTCTACAATGTATTTGCATTATTGCCACTGTTACTAAAATTCATTTCAGGTCAACAAATATTTTTGAATACCTGATTTATACTGGGCATTGTTTTCAGTGCTAAAGAACTAGGGAGTATCAAGAGACAAAAAATTCATGCTATTGTGGAGGCTGAGACATGCCAATAGCCATTCTACATTCTACAATAGCATTCATGCCATTCTACAAGGCTGAGACAGACAATAAGTATAGTGATTAAATAACCAGGTAGGATACTGTGGTATAAAATGAAAAGGTCAGCCCTGGCTGGTGTGACTCAGTGGACAGAGTGCTGGCCTGTGAACCAAAGGGGCGCCGGTTTGATTCCCCATCAGGGCACATGCCCGGGTTGCAGGCCAGGCCCCCAGTAGTGGGTGCATGAGAGGCAACTACACAATGGTGTTTCTCTCCCTCTCTTTCTTCCTCTCACCCCCTCTCTCTAAAAACAAATTTTTAAAAATACAATTTTCAAAATGAAAAAATCTGTGTGGGTCTCTTTAAGAAGGTGACTTTGAGCACAGACTTACAGAAAGGGTGAATGTCATTACTGCTTGCTCCTGGACCCCTTATGCTTCAGTGAGGCCATGTGACCAGTCCTGACTGGTGAGCTAAGAGAAGAAGGGACCATATCCCATTTGGGCTGGAGCATGTGATGGCACTGAATTTAAGGAATTAGAGTGTAAATTTTGACAGATTCATTTCCCAATCACATCACACTAGTACTTGAGATGGGGAGCAGGTGTTTGATCTGCCAGGGTAATAGTAAGATTCTTTTTAGTCATTGGCTTTATTCACGTGTCCTCACCCCTTTCATTTGCATTCTTTAAAGTTCTATCCAGACCAAGTTCTCTAAAATTTGCTGAGTGTGGGGCCTCTTCATAGCTGTTAACTAAGGCTTTATTTTCATGGAGAGTTCAACCAAAACTCCTTTTTAAAAAATTATATATCAAACATACTTCAGCAAAAGATAGTTGGAAGATCAAATTTTCACACTTTCCACATGCCCTTTCATGGCCATCATACTAGGAAAAGCCCACTGTAGAGTTTATTAGTTAGTATGTGGTTATTCTCTGGGTACCAAACACCCTTTCCTTGCTCAATTATACATACAGACTATGTGGAAACTAACTTTATTACAACTGAGGATCCATTATTTTATAGGCATGGTTGTCAGGCTGGATGCTGAATTCAGTAATTTGAATAATTCTTGCTACAGGTCAGGGCTAAGGAGTACAGTGTGTGATCAAACAAATACCAGGAAAACATCCTGTGTTGTCTACAACACATGAGAACATTGCCTTGTGAGTTAATGAGATTGGACAGTGACCAGGTCTCCCCACACAGCAGACAAATGTGAAGGGTAACCAGGCAAACGGTGTGTACATTTATGAGGATGTCTTTATGGGCACTGGGTGATTCTTTAATTATGAGCACTGGGATGCCTTTACGGGTACTGGCAAATGTCTTTTCCTCATTGACAAATTGTTTAGGAACATTTAGTATTCAGTGTTCTGCCAAAGTTCTCAACCATTCAATTCTGTGTAAAAAATTCTGACATGTACTGACACAGGCTTGCCCCATACGATCACTTTCTGAAACATGAGACACGTGGGTATGGATGTGGCAGCAGACAGAGCAGAGAATCTGACTCCACCTCCTCAGACCTCTTAGTCAGCATATCATACCACCTCACCTGATAACTCCACAACCTCGTGTGAGCTACCACCCTTCTCTTGTTGTCCTCACTATGTTCTTCCTGATCCCAAGAGCAGGAAGATAGTCCACCACCCCACTGTGCTATCATCCCTCTTAGACTCATGGCAGCCAATGCTGGGAGGACTAGGTACTTTTAGGAAGGCGAGCTAATCTATGTACCTACCACGTGCCAGTGCTAGGCACTGAAATACAACCATGAACTGGAAATGTCTAGACGTCAAAGGATATCTGAGCTGTTTTTCTGAAGTGCTCTGCATCCTGCAAGCCACAGTGTAACCATTTACTTAATATGGAGGGCATTGCTGGGCAGGAATCTAATCATCATTATTGGAGGATATATACGGGAGAGAAACCAAAGGACGAAGGACAAGAGAGATGAAATACTTGGAATTCTGGGCCAACCACGTCCAGCAGATGGAAAACAAGTTACGAGAAGATGTAGCTGGAGAAAGGATTAAATTAAACTGGGAACGGCAGTAAGAGATGGAACAATAAAAGGTGAATGTTAGAAAAAACTTCCTGAGACAAGGGACGCCTAGACTGCAAAGGTGTTTCTCAATAGCTGTGTGGAAACTGGATCCCTAGCAGCACTCAAGAGTAGACTAAACAGACCTGAAAATTGTAGGGAGCAGTTTGCCTTGGATGGGAGGATAGGCTGTGTTCTTCCATGTCAAGTCCATGACTGTAAAAAACTCCATAGGTCAGGCTGCCCAAAGGTCGAGCTCCACATGACAGGTGAGACTGATGGTCAAGCAGGAACCATAAGAGTAACTGGAAAGGTTCAGAGTCCAGCAGATTAGAGTAGCAGAGGTACAGGACCAACGTGGAGGCACCTATGGGTGTTCTGGTCTGAAGGAGAGACTCTTCATTATCATTTGCCTTGCTTTATGCTGTGTGTGTGTGTGTGTGTGTGTGTGTGTGTGTGTGTGTGTGTGTTTACAAAATAGAATGGGAGGAGGCTAAGGTCGGTAGTAATGATTATTGACAGAAGGAGGCAAGGCCCTGAGAGTAAGTTCTGCTTCCAGAAAGAACTGAGTGAGCCATGCTTTGCGGTGCCAAATCAAGATAAAACTTTGAGAATGACCCAAACCTCATTCCCAGGGGTCTGCCCTTTTATTTACATAATTAAGGCCCTCCTTACTCGAAAGCATCAGGGATGGAGAGGATTCCAGATGTACCAGAGATATTCTTTTTTCTCATTTAAGGTTGATGCTTAAGGGTCTTTTCTTTGGCATAAGACTGTTTTAAAATGGTGATTTGCCATATAAAAGAACATAGTAAGCTTTTAGCTGCTATTGTACATGAGTGCAGGTGTTCTTCAAAGTCATCTGTGTGAGGCCGCTAGACAGCAGTCATTGGTAAATGATTGCACTAGTGCCCACATCTCTCAGCCTCACCATCCCCACCCTACCCCCATTCAGGGAATCCCACTTCCAGGTAAAGAAGAGTAATTTCAGTGATGCCTCTGCTTGAAAGTCAAGCTGCATTTGCAGGTCTTAACCAAGTCATAAAAGCAAGGGGAAAAGAAGTTCTTTTCAGATCAAGCAGCATTTCCCAAGGGAAAGGCCCTCTGTTGTGTAGATATCTTAGTGGATGGGTCAGTTTAGTTTTAGCTCTCACTACCAGAGGTTGTTTTCCCTTTTTCCTTGAGAAGTGATTCTAGAGTCTTAGAAGACCACCCTAACCTAGATTCAAGAAAAACCAGGAAATTCACAGCTTGAATGGAAATACAGGCTGATGCTTAATTACAATTCATGACATTATGAAAAAACATGTAGCAACTGACTGAAAAGTGACTTTTAGAGTATCCGCAAAACCTACCTAAGCCAGCAACTGAATCCCTTGTAGGTGAGCTTAGCCATCAGAGAAACTAGATACTTCAGAATCTGTCAGGTATCTTGCAATTGCAAGTATTAGAATAATGGACCCAACTGACTTAAATAAAAGGATGATTTATTTGATTCATTAACTGGAATGTCTAAGGGTTTTAAGCTCAGATGGATCAAAGAGTTCTAACTATATCATCAGAATGGGTTTTTCTTCATTCCTTCACACTGCTTTGCTATGTATTGATTTTGTTCTTAGTGGTTCCATTCTTGCAAAAGCAAAATGATCAACCAGCAGTTTCATGCTTATATTTCAGGAGCTGCAGGGTCAGCAGAGAAAAAAGAATGTCTCTAATATAGTAGTCCCAACAGAAGTCTTGTGACTGCCTTGCTGGGTCTAACTGGGTCACAGTCTTATTCCTGAACCAATGTCTGTGGCCAGGTCAGTGGGATGCTATGATTGGTTATGTTTGAGACACATTCCTCTCCCTGAAGCTGGAGGTAAAGTCAAGAGGAGACTACTGTGCTACGTACACCGTGGAGACTGAAATGGGTGGAGAGAGTATTTCCCAGGAGAAAAGAGAGTTTTCCCAACCAGACCAAGAGTGAATGTGTGGTGTGCTGTCAGAAAACCATCAAACACCACTGTACTCTCGATGCAAACTGTTCTCTAATAATGTGTTTGGGGGGCAGTGGGAAGGAGAGAGAACACACAAACAGGTGACCAAAATAAGGAGGTCCAAAGAAATGTCTGAGAAGTCCACAAAGAAAGCATCAGCAAGGAGCTGGAGGCAAGACTTTGGCCAAGTACAATAGAATAAACCAGATTCTGTATGTCAGCACAGGTTGTCCTTTGGGTGAAGCAAAATTTTCTCCTCTGTTGGAAATTACAATTTCACTGTGACTTTCCATAAGGCCCTTCTCTTCTCTGGCACGGAAGGTTGAAGAAGAGTTAAAGCAACTGAGTGCTCAGGTTCCATTATGCTACAAATATATGTCATATTTAATGTTTAATGAATGTTAATTTAAATTATAATTCCAAGACAGGACTAATGAGCATTAGCTAATACAAGAAATACTTAATTTAAGAAATTGTAATATAATTTACCACTACTTTATTAAATTTGGGGATTCCATCTATGTGGTATTAGGCTTGCCAGGAGTCCCTCATGTTGGTGATAGTACAACCAAACTGACCAACAGTGGCACCCAGAACTCTGAGACCTTCTGTATAGTACTTGACATCAAGGCAAAAGTAAATTAATCAGCTGTGATTTGACTGGCTGTTTTCACCCATGTTGACTTTTCCTGAGTCAATTTAGGCAAAACGTGGGTTGTTCTCTTTAATGAAATTTTGCATCTGGCTTAAAGAGAAAATTTAAGTCTGGTACTTACTTAAATAACAGAACTTAAACAATTGACTAAACTGAATTTCTTTTTTCTCTTATATTATTAGAAGTCTTTGGAGTGATGACTGAAAAATAATATAGAGTAGGTGTTTCATCACCAAAAAGGATTTATTTGGGAAAAAGAAAGGGTTGCAACCCAGTGTGTGCAGACATGGCAAGCCATGTGCACACTCTGACCTGCCAAGAGACAGCAGTATTTATGTAAGGGAAGAGAAAGTTAAGGAAAGGGAAAGTTAGAACAACAGAGCTTTATTATAAGCATAGAATTCCTCCTGTAGGGTTCCCATGTGCAGGGTTCTCTCGATAGAGTGGGAGAACTTCCATAAGCCCTGGCTCCTCCCATAAGCCCTGCCCCCTGATTGTGCTTTCTGAAACCTCCAGTTAGTCTCTATCAGGGGTTAAAAGATGCCTTAGCCATTGTTTTCCAGGGCTAAGAGCCAGCTATAGATCTTTTATTAAATTTCTTCATAGTTGTAGTCCAAGCTTTTATAAGATCCAGGTTTTCCAAATGTTTGATTTCCCCACTTATGAATGCAACATTTTGTTAAGCTGTCTTTATTCTTTAAGTCATCCACAGAGTCGGAAATCCATATTTCTTTCAGGGCAGGATATTGCCAGTCAACAGATGTCTAAGGTGGGACCACCATAGCCCCAAAGAGGTAAATGTTCTCAGATCCAAATGTACAATTACATCTGTCACAGTATTTCAGACCTTGCCCGTGGGAGTCGGGCTCACTTATTTCTCTGTGAGTGCCTTGCTAGCTCCACTCTCTTGTCCTCTTGAACATCACTTACTCCTTATTGAACACATCGCAGGCTCCCTTGAGAATGGTGTTCTCGGTGTGTTTCTCAAGCACGGCTCTTCCAAGAAGAGTTTTTCCAGACTTGATTCTCTGCCCAGTGGGTGCATCTGAAGGTCTCTTCCAGGGAAAAGCTGCGGAGGTGCATCACTGAATTCTCTTTTAAGCTCCTTCCTTAGATATGCTCTTTCCTTTTCTCATGTGAAGACTATGCTTCTCCGCAATACCTTCCTTAAACCAAAACATGACAGAAATCAGGGCCTGCAAAGGGGTGCTAGTCACTGGGGACAAGTAAAGCACTATTTTTCATGTTTCATGTTTCGTGGAATATGAAGTCGTTGTTCCACATTTTCAGTGACTTTACTGTTGAATGAAAGTGAAAGAGTACTTGCAAATAATAGGAAGAAGAAACAAATACTTGTAAGTTTTCTCTTAGGTTTTTAAAGAATATATTTGTCTACTAGCTTGAAGGTAGTTAGGAAATTTCAGCACGATCGATATTGGAGGTGGGAAAGTTCTTTGTTGTGGAGAGCTGCCCTGTGCACTTAGGGTATTTAACATCATTCCTGGTCTTTACTGACTAGATGCCAGAGTTAACCTCCCTTCCTGCCCTTGTGACCGTCAAGAATGTCTGCAGACATTGTCGAATGTCTCCCAGAGGACCAAATGCCCCCTGGTTGAGGATAACTGAATTAGATGGCATAAGCCTGCTCCTCGTGCTGCATATTTTTTATTGTAAACCAGGAACGGAGGCTCTAAGAGAGTCACTAACATGGGCAGGTACACGAGCCTAAGGGGCAGAGGCGACACTTGGGTGGAACTTTCATGACTTCATGTGGTGCTGTAGCTGCACCACCACACTGCCTGCTGGATGCTAATGTCAGGGATGCTCACTAGGGCAAATCAGAACAAAGACATTGCATTCCTGTGAGAGGCTGGGCATGTGGGAGAAAGGGCCTCAGTGCAGACAGGTGAGATTGGAGAAGAGGGCAGGACAGCCCAGATTCAGGGCTACACCAAGCTTTTGAGGAACTGTGGGCAGGCTGGAGGGGTTGGCTGGGGGTGGTTCAGTTCAAGCAGGTTGTGACTACACAGTGTGAGAGACATATGTCTCTATGGATGTGTCCCACCTTGCAGACCACAGTTTATAGTGCTTTTCCACCCCTCCAAGCTGTAGTTGCCCTCCTGGGTAACATTTCCACGGTCCTGGCAGACGCTCTGTATGGTTGCCTCTGGTTGAGCTGTGCTCTGTGGCCCTCGGCCCTCATGGGAGGCATTTGTCACCAGGGTTTCCCTTTCTGGAGCACTAAGCAGGCCTGCCAGTCCCATGAACGGCAAAGGGAAATAAAATGCTGGGAAGTGATGCTTATCTCCATTGAGGTCTGGCTTTGTCCCCTGCCTTTTCCTCCTTAATAATCCCGAAGAGGCAGACATGGTAAATGCAGCTCTGCCCTTCTCACCTCACCCTGCCACCAGCATCCCAGCCTCACTGTGCCTTTATCTTCATATCCTCTCCCTTGCCTCCCTCCACTTCGAGAAGAATTCCTGCGCAGGCTTGTCAATCTGTCACGGAGGTCTCCACCCCCCCAATACCCCACCACCCAGCACCTCCTTGGCTCTGTCCTGAACATCAGCCTGTGGCTGTCAAAACACTGACAGCGCTTCTCCCTGCTCTGAGAGCATCAGATCCCATCTGTACTGCAAACAGTCTCCCAGGTTTATTTTGCCTATCACTTCCGAACACTTGCTATTTAAATTCCAAATCATTTTTCTGGGGGTTAACAGTGTCCCTGCTATTCTTGGAGTTTACTCACTACATCTCCAACTCAGCCACCTTATTTGTATGCTCCTAGACTCATATATATACACACTTGCACACACAAATGTACATTTGTACACACGCACATGCACATGTACACCCACAAATGACCACTCCATCACTGCCACAAGAATCAGGCTGGGTTACCATTGGTTTGTCTGTTACATGAACAACAAAAATACTTTCAAAGACAATTTGAATTATTTTGGGAAGAAAAAAGAAATGGGGAATAGTTTAGATATTTTTGTTTGTTTCTTTAGGCCCTTTCCAATCAAAATTTAATTATGTGAATCTGTCAGTTGAAATGTGTCAAGAATGACTGTCATCATTCTCTCTCTCCTCTCTGAGATGCTGAGTGGGGGTGGTGTGTATTTAGAAGTATTTCTTGGTAAATAAAGCACGCTCATCACTTTCTCTATTTACGAGGAGAAACAAGATTACTTAATGGCAGGAGGGGGGAGGAAATCATGCCCTTTGGAAGCGCTGGACTCCCTGACATCTTTCTGTTAATGTTAAACACTTCTAGGTCCAATGAGACCGACATGCAACCAAGAGCATAAAACAGAGGAGGGCAAACAGTCTTCTGTCCAGGAATAGAAGTCAACAGTGTTTACCAAAGCTCCAGTGAGTGGCTTGGCCTCTGACCAGGTTGAGCCCTGTGTCCCTCTCCAGCATCCCTGACCTGGCCCAGGCTTGCTGCCTGCTCCTCCCCTGATAAAGCTGCTCTGCTGCTGGGCTCAAGCCTTCCTTCCTCCTTGAATCTGCCTGGAATGCTGAGTCCTAGCCAGCTTCATGTTAGGGCAGCTCACTCCTCTGTGGCAGTGAGGGTCTTTAGGTCAAGGATTTGGCATCACCAGACTAACATGGACAGAATGAGGTGCTAAACCATTGCCACCTGGGGCTTTGATTTAGGAGATGAGGCTTGAGAGCTGGTGCCAGCTTCAGAAGAGATAGTCCACCCTGCCTCCTTTAGTAAGGCCTGTAGGGAGCCCACTGTGAGTGAGAGAAGTCCCAGCCTCTGGGGTGCTACTGGGAGGAGTTGTGAGGTGCTCAAGAGTTACTTGGATCCCAGTGTAAGCACAGACACTGTTTTCTTTGAGTCTGGAGTTATTCCAAGAGCCAAGGGAAGGTCCCTGATGGATTGTGGACTCAGCTAATGGTAGAATCTATGTCACATCCTTCCATCACATTAACACTGTCCCAATGTTTGCAAAACATGTGCCTTTCCTTTCTTCTCATCAAAGCCAACCAAAGGGTCTGCCTTCAAAGAATCATCTCATTTAGGACACAGGACTGCCAAATGATAATGGACTTTGCCAGAAGGAAATACCAAGGCCCAGGCTCCTCCACCCTGGGGTATCTCCGTGTCTAAGAGACATCTGCCCTAGGTGTATAAATCTGAAGAGTGGGGGAAACTGTAGGGGTGGGGTTTCAAAATACAACAAGGCATCTCCTTGGTTAGTATGCCCTGGGAAGGGTTAATTCGCAGTAGTTGTATCTTCTGTCTTCTTTCAGTTTCCCCTCATCCACTCCCTCCCTTCTTTTCTTCCTCCCTTCTTTCCTTCCTTCTTTCATCTTTTCCTTCCTTCCTTTCTTTTATTTTATCTTCTTTATTTACTTTGTGTGCATTTGTGTGGGTATCATCTGTGATTTTATTAAATACCAAAAGAATATAAGATCATTTATAAAGTCATGTAGGCTATGAAAACTAGCAATGCGATCAATACTCATGCACCCGTCACTAGCAAATGAAGACATGTCCACAACTTGAAACTCCCGTCCATTCTCTTCCCTCCCCCATCAGAACTAATCGTTACCCCCCTCACTGTGTGTGTCTGACACATGGCACTCACGACCCATTGAGATAGTTACAAGCCTAAAGTTCTCTAGACACTGAGTTGTGTAAGGAAAATTTCCCTCCAACTTTGAGATCAAAAAGGGAAGTTTCTGAACACTTCCACTCTTCTTATTATTATGAAAAGTGGAAGCTGTTAAAACTAATGTATCATCATGACTATCATCCAAAAGAGCCCATAAATCAATAACATAGCCCAGGATTATAAAATTATTTAATATGAGTGAAATAGTTTCAAATGCTATTGAATCTGGAATATATCGCACTGCCTTTCTCCAGATTTCTTAGATCTATGTTGAACAGGTTTCTATTGTATTTTCTTCTTCCTCTTTCAATTGTAAATTCAACAAGAGTTTGTTCAAATTTTCTCTCATGTGAGGTTTCTCTTATATTTGGAGATGTCCATGGTGGATTCCTGTCCTATGCTTGTTCAAAACTTAGAACTCACATGAAATCACTCAAAATTTCTCTGAGGGAGCCACAAGCTTCATGGAACTACACGCATCTGAAATGTCCAAATTGAGATGTGCTGGAAGTGTAAGAAACACACTGAATTTCAAAGACTTAGTATGAAAAAAACATTAAAGTCTCTCATTCAACCTGGCAATACATGTTAAAATGGTAATATTTTAGATATATTAGGTGAAATAAAATACCTTATTACAATTAATTGTACATACTTTTTATTTTTTAACGTAGCTACTAGAAAACTTAGAAGAGCATATGTGGCCCATGTTTCGTGGCTTGCATATATTTCTACTGCACACTCTGTCTTAGAGTATCAGACAAGACAGGATACACTCAAACATTAAATTGCATTGTACAAGCTATCCGTACAATGTAAGTTCTTGGCCTTTTGCCCTCAAACACATTCCTTGTCCTATTCTCACTTTGCTCTGTATCAGGGCAGGGGACTGCTTCTTACAAGATTCTGTTTCCCAAGCTTCTATGATGCCTGGCTTTTGCCTGGATTTGGCCAATCGGAAGCACTGTTGGGAGGGCGAGAGGAAAGAAGAAACCAGTCTTCCTTCCAGTCTTCCTTTCTCTCTGCTTTGGGCAGTGGTTTGGCTGCCTCATCTTCATGCTCCAGGTCCTCCTAGCCCCGTCATGGGCCCAATTGCCCACCAGGTAGAGAGTTACCCA
>PVKM010044421.1:0-12240 GCA_004027735.1 Carollia perspicillata | reverse complement strand
GTTTCTCTGTGAATTATCCATTACCTCTGGTTTCCGCCTCAAATACTGGAAAGACAAGTTTGCTTCTTTTTCTACAAAATAACTATCATGGTCTCTGTTAACCTTCTCTTCTTTAAACTGAACATTTCTAGTTTATTCAATTCTTCCTCACTGGGGGGAGTTTCTAGAATTCTCACCATTCTGATTATTGTCCTGGACAATGGTTAGTGCCCCTCTCAAAATGAGGTACCTAGAATGAAACACAGTCTGCTATGGTCTGCCAACAAAAATGTTTACCTTGTTGTTTGCAGTTCTGTTTCGGGGGCTACCGTAGACACTGGCGCCGAGACAGGCTAGGCCACAGCTGTGGTGGAGGCACAGCCCAGTCGTGGGGAGACCACAGAAACCAGGAGATAAGTAAACAGGAGATGGACTCGTAGTCAGACGTGTCACGGGTAGGCAGGAATGTCTGTCGTGCTAGGAAGTGTTTAGCGAGGAGGTGGCTTGTTTTAGAGCAGTGGAGAGTGCCGGTTCGGGAGGTGGTGTGGCCCCTGTTCTTAACTAATACAAAGGGCCCAAGCAGTCAGCGTGTGTGGATAGTATTGTCAGGAGAAAGGAAGGCCACCTTGGGGAGTATTGGAAGGGGAGGGAGAACAACGTGGGTGTCCGACCTGCGGCCCACGGGCTTCACGTGGCCCAGGGTGGCTGTGAATGCGGCCCAACACAAAATCGTAAACTTACTTAAAACATTAAGTGATGTTTTTGTGATTCTGCGTTGCAGTGTATTTACTGTGTGGCCCAAGACAACTCTTCTTCTTCCAGTGTAGCCCAGAGACGCCAAAAGGCTGGACAGCCCTGTAAAGGGTCAGCCCGGTCCATCTGGCCTACACAGATACTGAATCGATGGTTTGGTGGCCCGCACTCGGCAGCACATTGCACTGCTGTTGGTCAGGGCTGGATTTGGGGGCGTTGTTATTTTCCGAAGAATCTGATCAAGTTTCTAAGTCCTACTGATCTTTGACAAATTAAAATTTCAAGGTCAGTTGTTTCTTTTTTTATACTCAATAAAGCCAGTAATGTGGAATCTAAGTGAAAAGACGTCGTTGTCTTTAAGTTGCATTTATTTTGGTTTCCGGCTTGTGCAGATCATGTTAAATTCCTGACTCTGTCATCAGTAGTAATAGCAGCTGTCTCAGCTTTCTGTTTTGTTTTTTTTTAATTTAGTAAATAGATCGTATATGTCTTTATTTGCAGTTATCAGTAAACTTATATTCAGGTCATCTCCAAGGACCCTAGTCTGCTATGGATATCCCTGTAGGTTGAAAAGAATCTATTAACCTATCTTTTCTCAGTGTAGCTTTTTAACCACCTGCTAGTACTTGATTCTGTGAATGGACATCCACCCCATACTTCTGCCCTAAGGATAGCCCTGAGATAACTGAAGACACGTGGATCATTCAGTCCAGTAATCCGTAAGAAAAGGAAAGAAAATGAACACAACACCCTGAATGCATGTAGATAACATCTCCTTTTCTAAATGCCCATAACTCGCAAGATGACTGACGTTTAACCAAGTCTTTCTAACATGCATTCTCTTCCACTTAAAACAGATAAATACATGTAACGTTTTCCGGATCCCATTCTCCGGGGTGGAGATCGGGCAGCCGGCCACACCTTGTGGAGTCTTCTTCGAAGAAAGCAGTCTTCCTAGGAGAAAGGAGCAGCGAGGCCTGCTGCCACCGAAAACCCGCGCCCGGCGTGGATTCGCACCAAACAGATGTACGTTTACTGAGCACCCTCACAGTGACCTGGGGCTCAGTGATTTGTCGAGAATACAAAGCACAACACTAAATTAATTAATTAAATGGTAATCAGGTATCTTTGCTCTTCGGTACTTTTTCGAGGCCTGGGAGGCCAGAGCTAGGTCCAGTGACTGGAAGCTAGGGTAGTCGATTACCTGTCTTGTTGCTCCTAATGTTGGGAATCCAGGAAACAGTTCTAGCCTGAGGGAGAAAAGCACCTGTTTAAAAGTGCAACTTGGCTTTGTGTTAGGCAGTCAAGGTCGTCTCAGGCTCCGCGAGAACAGTGTCGTGCTTGAGTGTGACACCAAAGATGACCACGTGCTTCGTCGCCAGCCAGAACTCTTGCTTCGTAGAGCCGGAGGGTTCAGTTGCCATCACCTGCCTTTTTTCTTCTTAATATTGGTATTGTCAAGATTTCCTCTAGCGTTTGGGTCATCATCACCTCTGTTTTATGGGGAAACGAGATCTTTCTCTGCCCTGACATCTGCGTCATTTGGCATCAGGCTTGGGCACGCCGTTCACCAGTGTGACCGCCCCTGACGTCCTCATTCAGTTTGGTCCAGTTCAGCAGTGTTTATCAGACTTGACCATGTACTCGTGATCGTTCTCATCTCCGGGGACAGAGAGGTAATGTGGGAGAGGCAGTTCCCACTTTCGGCCAGGTTAAACCTCAGAACCTCTGGGTTCCTGTCCGCCGAGCAGCACGAATGAGGTACAGCCCCTTTCCAACCCCAGGCGTTGCTCCTCCACCTCGGAGAGAGAGCCCAGCCTCCGCGTGCTGCCCTTCCCTGGCTTGTCTGTGAGCACGAGCTACTCAGGGACAGGCTCTGGCACCACACAGCCCCTGGTGGGTACACAGGCATTGCTGTGTGTGCACTGGCCTTACGGGGGGAGGGAGATGGCGCATGGAGAGACAGCGGCCTCAGCAGAGTCACTGCTTCTGCAATAGGGAGTGAGGAAAAGGGTCCATCTCATTTGACCACAGGATGAGGCCTCATAAGAACAAGTCAGTGGTGTCGGTTCACACACATTTCTCTAGACACTGGCCGTCGCCCTCCTCTTTCTCAGGAAGTCGGGTAGAGCTGTGAGTGGAGACACAGGGTGTCTGGGGACTGGCGGAGGGAAGCGCCTGCAGAGACTCCAAGGAAGGTGTCCCCTACCCCTAGGTGCCCTCTGTTCTCGGTCGCCTGGCTACTAGGTATTTTTGGTGCCCATTCTCCTCCTGGGATCAACTGTGCAAAAGAAAAACAATTCATCCTGTGCTTCGTGTACTCCAAAGCTGAAGAGTGCAGGAGAGAAGTTTACATGAGAACTGATGGTCTTACTGGTCGTTGCTGATAAAACCGGGCAAAGGAAAGGTAGCCGGAGGCTCGGGGATACAATTCACTCTTGAATCCACTCAGCAGATATTTTATTTTGAAAACATAAGTGCAGCCACCAGCGAAATCGAGAGGTGCTGTGGGACCCGGAGGCACTGTGGAGCCCTCTTGTCTCCCACCCCAACCTTCAAGCAGCCCCTCTTGCCCATTCTTTTGGGGTGTATCCTCCTAATGATGCCTTTCCTTTAATCTCAAGAAACCAATTTTAAAAAGAAAAGGCTTGCCTGTTGGCATTAACTAAATAAGGAAGAACCCTTATGCTCTAGACCATCAGCCAGGGCCAAGGGGCAGTGTGTTCCCCGCACGTGGAGTCTCTTCCTGGCTCCTCCTGTTCCCAGGAAGTAGGAAGCAGGAAGCGCCGTGCTGCCCTCCAGCCGACAGTGGGGCTGCCAGTGGCCCCTCCTGCTATCCCGGAGGCACTGCCCAGACGGCTCTCTTGACCTGCAGGGAGAAGTGGACGATTGTTTCTCATGCACAGCTTATCCGGGTGTTTACTAGGGAGAGCGTCTGCTCCTTGGTATCCCGCTTTCAGCCTCTCCCAAGCCACCAGCCTTCCCGGAATAATCTAATTTAGTTTCACCTGCGGATTTCCAACTGCTCCTCTACACCATAGCCACTACCCTGAAGATTTGTTTTTGTCTAATGAGATGTGAAAATAAGAGAGAACACCACCCAGGTCCACGTGTCTTCCAGATACCGGGCCAGCAAGATTGATCCTTGATGTCCATTCTCAAGATACCAGCACAACTGTATTTGGAGTTATGTGGCTTTGGGACTGGGGGCCTGGATCCATATTTTAGCCTATAGCCTTCAGGTCTTCATTTTCTCTGTGCTAAGTGTCCACGTGGTGATGTCATAACGCTCTCAACATATTACAGGATGATTGATGATTCTGAAAAGCACAGCGTGTGCCTTTGTCTTTGGGGAGAAGTAGAAGCAACTAGTGATTGAACCACAGGCATTTTGTTAGCTCCCGGCATTTCATCTGCCAGTCAGAACAGTTCACCCTGCCTTGCCCTTCACACTGGAGAATGATGCTGAGCAGTTATTACGTATGTTGACTGGAGTGAGAGAAGCATCAGTTTAGAGACTGGCACCTGGTTGTCGGCCTCAGATCTGCCACTTCTTAGCTGTGTAAGTGGGTCCTAGCCCTTAACATCTCTGAACCTCAGTTTCTGTGCCTGCAATCAGAAATATTTACCTTATAGCATTGTCCGGAAGATTAAAGGACCTAGAACATGTACACGCCTTTTATAAAGTGAAACCCTCCATGAATATTGATTTTAAGAAACTGGCTCGTATAGTTGGAAAAGCATGGCCTTCGGAATTAGTCCCCAGACCTGCCCCTCACGAGCTGTGTGGCCTTTCACAGGCAGCGGGGTTCCTGATCTAGTCAGTGGAGGTAATGCCAAGGTGACCCTCACAGCATCAGCACAGAGACTAAATAAGAAGTGCACATAAAAGTACATTGCGAATGTAAGTTCTCTACAGATTGAAGTTGCTGGTGCAGTTGCAAATGAGAAAACCTATGCGAACGCTGTAGCGGCTTAGCGTTGCCTCATCCCGGCACTGCCATTCACCGAGTACGTGGCATCGCCTCTTCCGTTACTGCTTGTTCGCTTCTCTGGCACCCACAAGCCTGTGCGCTCCTCGCGTGCGGAAGGGCTGGATTCTCTCACTGCACGTGCATCTTCTGGGGAGTGTCCTCACACGTCGTAGGTGCTCGGGAAAGGTCTGTCGAAGGAGTCCGTGCGTGATTTTTATCATCCGCTGTACCTGTTTCACTGTGGTACCTCATAAGCATCACTTGCATAAATAACCATAAACTGGAATTGGTGGGGCCATAGGCAGTTAACGTGGCTTGTACGAGCCCACAAAGCTGCTGCCGTTCTGCACCACCAAGCTTCCTAACGCCTCTTGACTCAAATCCCTCGCTCGTCAGGTTCTTATCTACAGCCAGAAACACAACACTTAAAAAAAATTACCTCTACTTGATCTACCTCCGTGATTGTCTTCTAATTCCCCGGGACTAAGCAGGCATATTTTGTTTTGCTGGTTGGCTTTGTTGAAGACACTCCCCAAGTTTCGGAGTCGCATACCTTAGGAACGCCTTGAGGCTGGGGGCCTGGCCTGGCGCAGGTGCTCTGGAGTGTCGATGACAGCAAGCATCAGAGTGTTCCTCTCCGCTTACCCCGGGGCAGTTCACAAACCCTGTGATGCTAAGTTGTTTTCAGGTTAGTCAAAGGAGTGAAAAGAGCCTCACGGCCTTGGGTATCTATTATACTTCGTCTGTTGTGAACAGCGAGGGGCCTCTTTCTGCAGCCCGCTGTCCAGTCCCAGAGCGCATTGCAGATTCCGATTGCTGGTTTTGTGACAGCCTTCCACTCCTGCAGGTCTCTTCTCTGTCCTGGTGGACACCCTGTGGGTACTCGACTCTTTACTCCAAAGCCTTGCGAAGCCCCACCCACTGGCACCAATTTGTTCCTCAAAGACCTGATTCCTCTTGTCTGAGGGACCCTTGTTGGTGGGGTCAAACCTAGAGCCATTGGCAGGGCAATCTCCATTTTTCCAAGCAGCCACTGGACGGAAGTGGCCCCAGCGCTCCTGCTGCATTTCACGCGTGGGTCCCAGAGGTAGCAAGACAGAACATCCATCTTCAGTGCCACCTGGCTCCCTGGTACGCTCGTGTTTCATCTGCGGCTCCGTTGGCAGGCGCTTCCCTCCCTCTCTTCCCACCCCCTCACCCGGAGAGCCTTTCTGAATATGACAGCCCATCTAAAGACGAATTATCTCCTTGCAAAGTTAATTTCTGTTTCTCCGCGGGAGCCGCTGGTTCCCGCTGGGCTGGAAAGTGCTGCTGTTCGGTGAATGGATGAGTGTCCCTTGGCTCTGGTACGCACCCTGGAACTGTGGCAGCGCCTGGCCGTCCCTTTCCTCTCATTTCCCACTCGCAGCTGGCACTGGGAGCCCTCGCTGGGCATGGTCACGGGGCACCGGCTCACAGTCATTAGCACTGGAGCAAATCACACTGAGGACAAGGACTAGAGAGCCATGCTTAGTCAGAACAGTTCCATTGTTTGGGGTCTGTTTGTTTTAAAGAGTGAAGTCACAAAATCCTTCTAGAGCTAGGGCAAATGGCCTAGCATAAAAGGTTCATCTCTGAGTTTTAAGAGCTGAAAAACAATGGGTGTTTTCCGGGTGTCTTCCATGTACAGGATCCCGAGGGGAGAATAAGGTGCTGGGGGAAAATCTCTCTGAGCACTTGGAAGTGTAACGCTTGCCCTGTTGTCCTGGTTTTGACGCCAAGGCTTTTTAAATAGTTGTGTTATCAGCCCTGGCTGGTGTAGCTCAGTGGATTGAGCATGGGCCTGTGAAGCAAAGGGTCGCCGGTTTGATTCCCAGTCAGGGCACATGCCTGGGTTGCAGGCCAGGTCCCCAGGAGGGGACACATGAGAGGCAACCACACACTGATGTTTCTCTCCCTCTCTTTCTCCTACCCTTCCCCTCTCTCTAAAAATAAACAAATAACATATTTTAAAAAATCAATGGTTGTGTTATCATCCAGGAGGCAGGGCCAGAAGCCAACTCAGAAACTCCTTAGAACACGTGTGTGCTGCCACCTGTAGGTCAGCCAGGGTCGGAGACGGGTGCTTTCACATGCTTCAGACTATACAATTCTGGCCTTTTAGATGGAATTCTGAAGGCTGATGGCCTTCGAAAAAACCCAAAGCCTGTATGTAGGCCAGAGCTCACATGTCCTCGAGAGGAGCCAGCCCGAGCTGCTGGCTGTGTGTCAGAAACCAGCCTGAGAACGGCGCTGCCCGGAACCCCCGGTCGCACAGACGGGCTGGCGTCGGGCAGCCCGCTTCCCCGTCCTGAGCCTCCCTGCCCTGCAGCGTTCCTGCATGTTACCGTCCCACCAGCGGAGCGTGAGAGATCTCCAGACGCAGAGTTCTGAGGGAGCCAGCAAGGAGCCAGCCATCCCCCGTCTTTATAAACTGTCACTTAGGATGCAAAGCGTTGGTTCCGGCGACTCCAGGGATGTGTGGGGCCCTCTGTGAGAAGGAAGAAAGAGCCACGCAGAGCAAATTAAAAGCAGATCTTTCCCCCTGTACAGCCGCTGTGTGACTTCCGGCAAATCTCTTAATGCCTACCAGTTTGGCTTTCATACGGAGGGAAAAGATGTTTCAGAGAACCCTCGGTGAATGGAAGACCACATTGTAAAGTATCCAGCATAGAGTTAACACGCGTGTGTGCTTAATGGGTGTTATTTCTCTTTTTCCTCGTTATTTCTAAGTTTTAGACAGAGAATTTAAATTCTCTAGGTCCTGAAATAATAATGATGATACCCCGTGCAAAAACACTTGAAACTTTTAAGAGAGTGAACACACACATGCAACAATCTCACGGGCTACCTGGATAGGTTGTGGGCGAGGCTCATGTGAAGCCCATAGGTCTGTGTCTCTTCCTCATTCTGTATGACTCCAAGTAGTTCCAGCATGTCAGCCAAAGTCTGCTGCTCCGCGTTCTCTTTGCACGCGGAGAGCATTCTCGCTTTTATGTTCTTCTCTTTTCTTACCGCTTCGCTCTTCTCTGCAGGGGCACCCTTCCACCCATCCCCCGATGTCCAGATACTAACTAGCTCAACGGCCACCTCCTTCACAAGTTACACCTAATTCTCCCAGTCAGTTCTCGAGCCGAAAAGGAAGTGAGGCACGCGGAGGGAAGACGCCTGTGCGGCAGGCCGATGCTCAGACGGCAGGCACTCGGTTCTCAGGAGCAGAGACAGTGATGCTCAAGTCGGGGCACTCGAGAATTGCCTGTGGACTCTGTTTAAAGATGGGTATTCCTGGGTCCCTCCCCAGTGACCGTGGTTCTCTAGATCTTGCTGGGGCTCAGGAATCCACAATTGTACCAGTACCTCCTGGGCAGTTCTCACAAAAGTGTTTCCGGGGCCACAGTTCGAGGAGCACTGGTTTGGAGGGAAGCACCTTGCATGTCAAGATCGTGAAGGGCGAAGAGGGCAAGGCTGGGAATGTCAGAGGGCTGCTCTCGCAGTTCTACGGTCCCACCCGCATTCCTTCGGTGATTACAGACCCCAAGTCCTTCGACGAGGTGCTTGGTCAGCTGTGTTTTATGTGAGGGGCTTCCGAAGCATTTCGATGAAGCCGTGAGGCATTCGCCAGCACTGGTGCACATAAATCACAGCTTTAGTTTACTTTTGATCTTCTTTTTTAACGTAGACCTACTTTATCAAACAGAACTTTATTCCTAGAGGCTTCATTAATTGAGGCATTTTATTGTTTGGATTGATTGACTAACTGAAGAACTAGTTAGAGCAGAAAGATGACCTTCTGGTAAGCTAAAGGTCAGGAAGCTGTGGGACTGGTAGCTGTTCCTAAGATTTTCAAGGATTCCTGCAAGATGACAAGGTTGCTTTTTAAAATAAAGATTAGATACCTACATACATAAACACATACATACATATATAAATACATACAGCTTTCTTTTTACATTTGGTGGCAGTGGTTGATTTATGGCAATGGTGAGAAATTACATTAGGGCAAAGAAACATGAGTAAAAGCTTTGTGAGACTGAGCTATGTGAGTAAACAGATCTCAGAAAAGGCCGTAGGTGGCCGCCGAGTTACTCGCTTCTCACTTGAACCTGTTTAGGGTGGTGGTAGAGGCAGTAAGAAGTGCATCTCTTCCTAGAGGCAACGGACTTTGCTCTTTCCATGCCGTGGACTTCTTCTCGCTGCCGTCGTCCCCTCTTGGGTGATTGCTGGCCCTCCGTGCCGTGGCCTCTGATGGCCGTTCTACATAAATATGTGTAATAGCGGTGGTGAATGGGGCAGAGCACCGTGTGGCCACAGTGCTTACGTGTGGCTTACTTACGTGTGGAGACGGGTCATATCCTGGACTGTCTGGACGGCGTTTTACCCAGTGCCTTGGACGTAGCTCATGTAGCACATCCGGGCCCTGCAACTCTGGCCCCTGGGCCCCTGTCACTCTCCTCCACTGCCTCTTCCGGGTGGCGGAAGCTCTAGGGAGTCTGGCTATTTCACAGAAGCTGAAAGGAATCGCTAGGTGATTCCATGAGCTCCCAAACTTTCCCAGCAAAACTTGCTGAAAACCAACCCGTGGCATCTTGGTAAGCAGCAAATTGTCACCCCCTCTTCCTCTGGCCTTTAAGACATTTGCACCTGCCCTGGCCCCTGTGGCTCAGTTGGCTGGAGCACTGTCTTGTAAACCAGAAGTTCAGGGATTTGATTCCCCCGGGTCAGGGCACCTACCTAGCTTGCGGGTTGGGTCCTCTTCAGGAAGCATTTGAGAGACAACTGATCGATGTTTTTCTCTCACATCGACGTTTCTGTCCCTCTTTCTCTCCCTCCCTTCCCCTCTCCTTAAAATCAATAAGCATGTCCTCAGGTGAAGATTTAAAAACGAATAATAAGATATCCTGATGTGTTAAGGTGCACTGAGCATCTTCAAGAGAAGGACATCCAATTAAAAAAAAAAAGAATGTGCTCTCAAATTAGGAGAAGCAGAGGGGCTTGGTGAGTGTAGATATTTATGGAACAACAGACAGCTCTCCTGTCACCACAGGTTTGGACTGTGCACATAAACCATGTACACCGGACATAGAGACATAAGCATTACCCTGCCATGGGATGTTCGGACCCAGTGGTCTTACGTGATGAGAAGTGAAAGTGTACGGGTGAGGCTCAGTGACCAGGATTCCTCAGAGCAGGGGCCCTGAGAACAGAAACCCAAGGAACGGACAGCCGGTCCCCAGAGCCATGCCCTGGAGACAGTGGAGGAAGCAGTCCTCTCTCAGGCAGCATCTTCTCGAGCCCTGGGTGGTCAGCCCAGACTGCCTTCTCTGCCTTTTCCACCCAGCCACATCACTGTCGTGTGCCCCCTTGCCCACTCTGTCCTGAACGGGAGGGGTGCCCACAGGCATCGCTCCTCCTCACTGAGGGCAGTGGGTGCGCTGGGTGACGTGCCAGAGGCCCTTTTCCTGGTACAGTTATTTCTGTAGTTAACTGTGGCTAACTATAGTTCTGAAGTTATTTCAAGAAGTAAATAATAATTCATTGCTAATTATGTACAAGGCGCAACGCTAGGTGCTCTGAGATACACAAAAACGAGTAGGACCAGGCTTTGCTTTCAAGAAACTTACATTTTAAACACAAGGATAGGAAAAAACTCCATCTGTATTTTGAACCCTGTCTCACTCACTCATCAGAGTATTCATGTTACTTTGTACACCTGACTTCTTGTTGTTGGACAGGATAGCGAGGCTCTTGCATTTTATTTCGTCTGAGCACTTGACTGATTCAGAAATTAAGTACCAGAAGTTGATTAGAAGCAACATTGAAAGCCTCTGATTTACATAAACAGTGATCATAATACACCCACAGGCCCTTAGTCAAAGCCTGTTTATTCTAGAAGAGTTTGTCTGTCTGATTTCCTGGTTCACGCTATTTTAAGCAGCAGCAAATTAACAACCAGAAACTGACAACAAGAGTCGACTGTTATTTTTTTCAAAGCATGGAGATTTAATAACTCTTAGTCTATGACAACCACTGTATAAAATTGTAAAATGACGTGCTGGTTCAGAGCCGGTGCCGTGGGGCACCAACCGCTCTACCTGCCACAGTCGCCGTTAAGGACAAAGCTCATGGCTGCACAGAGAGGTGGATAGTAATAATGGCGAATCGTGAACTTGTAAGGACTCGTTGTGGGGTTACATTAAGATCTGTGGATTCTATTCTAAAAGGCAGGAAAGCATGAATGTATTTCAGAAAAATCATTAGAAATGGGAGTGTAAGAAATTATATGAAGTGTAAGGGTGTACTGGAATTGTTTTATTAAACTTTTCTTAAATAAGTAAGCCCCTATTAGGAATTAATACTTTATTTGAGAATTTCTTGTCTGAAAGATAATGAAAGGGAATAAGTGAAGGATTATTATACATGTAATTTGAGAGATGCTCACTATATGTAATGCTTTTAAGTGTTTCCCGGATAAATTTCATGGGACAAAAGTTGTTATCTTGCCTAATTGCATTTGCCCAGTCAGATTTAAGGTGATTTATGAGCCCTGGTTGGGTAGTTCAACCAGGTTAGAGCGTTGTCCCGGTACGCCAAGGTTGCTTTTCTCAGATGAAATCTTGTATAATCTTGACAGTGATAATGAGGCTGAGAGAAATTAAGTGACTTCTTAAGGTCACAGATCAAGTCCCTGGCAGAGCTGGGGTGAGTCTTAGCCTTCCTGGCTCTTGCCTCTACGCACCACCCACTGCCTCCCGCGGGCACTTGGCTTAGCGGGTGCTGGCTGCTGACGAGCCTCTCGGTGTATGCAGGTCCTCTCGGGGCTCCAGCTCTGTGTCCCAGGACGTGGTTGCGGCCAGGGGTTAAGGAGTAGAGCTAAGCAAACGAGTAACTCTGTAGTAATGGTTGTTCCAAGCACTATGGGAGCACAAAGGAGTGAGTGACTACAGAGAGAGGTGGACATTTCAGGTGGTGGGGCAGTGGGGGTGGTGATGGGGAAGAGGCCCTAAGGCACAGGCGTGGCAAGGTCTGCAGTCCAGGAGGCAGAGGCGGTTGACAGGGGGCAATGCTGGCTGGAGGGGCCTTGCAGGCGAGGTGGCTGGGCCGTGACTGGTGAGAATGTGCAGAGTCAACAGCAACAATGAGGTTGGTTAACGTGAAGCATTGCTGCTTACTTCTTCCACTAAATCTCAGCGCTTCTAAGTGCCCCCAGTTTATTTCCGTCTTCGTCTGTCCCAAAGTGGAGCTCTCTTTGATTGATCTCTGGATCTGAGAGCCCGTGTGTGCTCTGAAGCTCCGAGTTGTCCAGCTTTGCCAGAGTCACGCGACTCCCCCTAACGGAGAGAGACATGTGCATGCCGCGTCCCCCGGGGATGGGCTCTGTTCGTCCTGTTCTTCACCGAGCAGCTCCTTCTCAGCGCTGCCATGCCCTGCACTTGCTCCACCCATGCCAGCAAACTCAGCCACTGGACCCGGACCCGGACCCGGGACCCTCAGGGCTGTAGCAGTGTTGGGCTCCCGG
>PVKM010044420.1:0-12246 GCA_004027735.1 Carollia perspicillata | reverse complement strand
ATTGACGTGAAATAAGAAGATACCAACACACAAAAACACTTTGACTTTTTGTCTAGTAAAATAATGTATTTGTTTATATAATGCTTATTTTCCTCAATTATTAGAGCCAGCAGCTTTTTACAGATATGTAAATATCGAGAGAACTTTACACAATCAAACTGCCTTTCATTCTGTCAACCAGAAGTGGCCATTGTTACACACACACATACACAGACACACTCTGTGTGTCTGTGTTTCTGTGTTTAGTTTTCCTAAGTTTGGATCATCTACATATGTATAAAGAATTTTATATCGTGCCGGTAGCTTTAATTTTATTTATTTTTACTTTATATCTTTATTTCCTAAGTTTAGATCATGATATATGTATGTGTGTGTTTATAGATACACAGATGGTTAACTTGATGCTTAGAATTCATCTTATCGCTAAGATCTTATCTTTTCCACGTAGACCCTCTTTTCTCAATATTTTCAATCCATACACATGTATCTGCCATCGGACTGGAGGACCCGAAGGACATCTCTCCCATCGATGGCAGCTGCCTTATTCCTGGACTGTGTCAGTGGAAGTTCCCTGGTTTGGGACGTAGTAGGTTGGTCACTATGGAAAGAAAGACTGGTCCCACTTTTCCACTCCGACCGAATCTGTCCTTCAAACTTGTGGGACAAATAGGACAAGTGATATTAGAATATTTGGAAATATTCTTAAAATGATAACATAGGTCTCCTGGAGAAAGTTAATTTAATCTTAAAGGGAATTTAAATATATTTAAAATAGTTTCTGAGACTGTATAATGTGCAAAGTCTCCCAGGATAAGATGCCTTCTTAGACCGTAAGTGTTTCACAGACTAGCCACTCAGAGAAGATTCTTACAGACAGAGACAGAAATAATGAGGGCATAAATGCTCACCTTGTGTGGCCATGTAAGGAGCATAAAAACTAATGTAAAGCAACTGTTATAAAGTTGGTATGAGAGATGTTCAATAAAAATGGTAGACATACCTTCTGGGGGCACTAGAAGGGCACTAGATGCCCTAACATGGCATCAGGAGGGGCCGATTCTGAACATCTTACCCAGTCGTCTTGGACTAGAAAGTTGCCTGTCCAACTTCGTCCCGTCCTCAGACCCCACCCATTCTCTGTCCTCCTTGCACACAGAGTTTTCCCGTGCCTCCTACAATGTCATATATTTTGTGTGAAAAACGATACTTAATGACAATTGCTTTGTGAGGGCAGGGTTAGCACCATCTGCAACAGTAGGTTCCCATTTCCTTGTGAACCGTCTTGACCACATTAGGTGGTTAATACATATCACTCCCGGAGTTAATTATACTGCAGTGTATGCATATTTACATACGTGCACACTCACCCACATGCCCACATACATGTGTATATACATCATGAGGCACTTATGACTAGTTTCATGTCATTAATAATCTCTATTGCTTCTACTATAGTTCCCTGTAGATAGTAGATGGTATGTATTTAGAATATTCAAATAAAGTTGGAATTTACCAAGGAACTCATTTAACTTAAGCTGCTTAATTTTAAGGACATTATTTTATAATCAGATAAAAAGTGTTTCCTCCAAGTGGCCATCTGGCTCTGGGCAGATTTATGAAGCTCTCTTAACTTCCATCTCCTGCACCCGGAGTGAATATGTTAATGACCGCCTGATGGGGTGGTGGCCCGGTCCAAGTGATCCTATATGCGGAACGCTCATCAGAGTACTTGGCCCCTGACGAGACCTCACTCTATGGAGGCCATCAAATGGTAGCAATATCTGAAGAAAATTTCAGCATCTCCTGTGTGGTCCTCGCGAAGCCGGGCTGCTGCCCGTGCCTGAGATGGGTCGCCAACATCTATGCAGCTCTCATGGACGCATGCTTTCCTGGGCCAGTATGCTAAGTACTCCATTGGATCTCAGGTCAAGGAGTCTGAATCGACACTCCTCAAGGTGGATCTCCTTCTATAGCTTCCTCTTACATAGGGAGATATGAGGATGAATGTCTAGTGAGTGTCAGTTAGTTATGTTCTAACCATTTGACACCTATTATGATACTGATCTTTAACATGATTTTCAAGCAGGAATTATCTCTGTTTATAAATAAAGATGCTGAGGCGAGCAAGGTGAAGTAGTTCAACAGAGGTCCCACAGATTATACAGCGAGGAAGGTGGTGGTTCAATCCAGTTGACTTGGAAATTCATGTTTCTTTTGCTACCTCGTAATCATCTTCCCAGTCGTTGTGTGAACTGGTCTTCTAGAAAAAGTACCTTTGACGAAATCACCCCCTCGTTTTATTCTGAGCAGTCTCCTGGGAGTTACGGTTCAATAGGGTAACTCCACGCTGCGGCCACTTTGACTGAATCAAGTTCATTCAAGTCCTTGAACTAAGGCTGGGTGGATGCCTTACTACTTTGTACTTTAAGAGGGTCAGGGGAATGGAGACACGAAAGAAACACAGGTTACATACAAAATTAACCATTGAACATTTTTCAGCAGAAATCTTCCTAAGAGAAAAAGACCTCTGATCTATGAAGACGAGCTTGTCTCAGCTTGTCTCCAGGTTAGATCCCTGCATTTCATAATTTCTTTGTTCTTTTCTTTCTTATGTTTAAAAAATATCCCCCCAAATTTGCTTTATAATACTTTTTTTTGCATAAAAGTAAGTAAGCTTTTAAAAGTGTGTGACTTTAGTAAAGGTATAGAAAGTCTGCCTTATTTTTAAGCAATAATAATAGTGATAAATTATATGATGCTAATCAAGAGGGAAAAGCAGAAATAAGAACCTCCAAAACTTTTTAAATGACTCTTCCGAGAAATAAATCTTCAAAGTAGTACATCTGACAAATTAACATTATACTGTGAAGATTGGTGGATTTTAATATTAGTGTTACTACATTGTCATAACCACATTGGTAGCAATTCTGAATTCTGCAGGCCTAGGTCAAGGAAAGGTAAATATATGACAACAAATGTATACATTTTATGTGACAGAGGCAGGGGTTATATTGAAAATAGTGGACAATAATATCACGCATACTACACTGACCTCTCAGAAATGCTGTTGGCCATAAAAACATCAGGATTGTGATTTAGTACCAGAGGCATTTGCAGGCACTAATGTGGGCATTCATGAGCATTGAAAGTGCCTACCATGTATGAGACTCTACCAGTTTTGAGGAGTACAGTAATGTCCCTAACGTTAGCACGGTCCCAGTCCCAGAGGGCAGATAGGCACCGTAGCACTCACAGATCTAAGTGCTCCGTCCCAGTCAGCTCTCGGAAAACCAGGAACACCTTCAGAGGGGAAAAGGCAGGTGAGCTGAGTTCTGGCAGATTAAGAGTTTTCCCAATCAGGACACGATGCAGGAAAGACAGTCCTTGGTAAAGGACCCCCACGGTGACACCACACCAGTGACAGAGCTCTGATGTCCCTGGACGATCCCGGCGGGAGCCAGAGCCATTCATTACTGGGGCCTCAGGAACGAACTGGGGATACATCTTCAGTCGGACAATAGCTCGGTTGTGCCTTCACTCCTACAGCTGCGTAGAAACAGGAGGCAGGAGACTGTAGATACAAAACCCAGGGTCAGGGGCCTTGGACTTGGCGCTCTCGCACCAGAGATCCTGGTGATGTGTGTCTGGACTGGGCGCACGACTCCTTTTTAACAAGCTTCAAAGATCTTTCGTACTTAGACGCAAGGCATGTTGAAAAAGGAGATGGCCTTGCAGTGGTTTAGACTTCAGGAGGAAAGACGAGTCAGTAAATAAATGATTATATCACAACATACATCCCCTGAGAGAGAGGGACCAGAATGTTATGGGGAATGAAGGTGCAAAACCAAACTCTTGGACGGAGTTCAGAAGGGACTCCTGGAGAGTGTAACCAATGAGCTACGTGTACCAGAGGAGTGGAACAAAGAGGCATTTTGAAAAAACCCAGAGGGCATCACAGAATAACCTAGTGTGTTCGGTGAATGTATATTTGATGTGACGGAGGAGCAGGACGAGGACTTGGTGACTAGGGGCTGCAGACGTAGCCTGCAGCCAGAGAGGCAACACGTGCCTCGCTGTAGATATCTAGTAGCCCCGCCTCTGTCCCCAGGGCATACCTTTCATGGCCCGCAGGGCATGCCTGAAACCACAGATGACACAGAGCCCTGTGCACGCTATGTTTCTTCCTATCCATACGTACCTATGACGAAATTTAATTTATAAATTAGGCATAGTAAGAGAGTGACAACAACAATAATAAAATAGAGCAGTTATAACGATGCACTGTAATAAAAGTTACATGAATGTAGTCTCTCTCTCACATCGCACTGCATCCACCTTTCGCTTAGAGGAAGCACTGCATAGATTCCCCTTGGCGTATCCGAATCGGCAGCATCGCTACTCCAGCACGTGGGTGCCATTGCCCGGGGTCGCTGGAACACAAGCGCTGAGATACTAGGACAGTAGATCCGATAACGAAGAAGGCTGCTAAGTGACTAACGAGCAGGAAGCGTATATAGTGTGGATTCTTTAGACAGAAGGGTGATTCACCTCCCGGGCAGGACTCAGTGGGATGGTGCACAGTTTCATCTCACTGCTCACAAAATTTAAAATGTGTGAGTTGTTTCTTTCTTGAATTTTTCAGTTAATATTTTTGGACCATGCTTGACTGTGGAGAACAGAATCTGTGGGAAGTGAAACCATGGATTAGGGGGGACTACTGTACATTGTGTCTCATGAAGTGTCTTTGAGGCACCGAGTAGGAGCTTTAGTGATACTACCAGATTGCCTCTCCATAGAGGATACGCTTGTTCTTGGATGCTTGTTCTGCCACTTCCCAACGGTGGGCAAATTACACACTCTTTTTGCCTCCACACTCTTATCTATACAGTGAGGATGATGAAAATAGTAGCTAACTCAAAGGTTTTTTTTATGATTTGATACATAAACATTTATGTAAATGTGTGGGGCATAGTGTTCTTATATGTACTAGTGATTCTAACTATAACTCCAATCTTACTGGTGGCAAAACCAAGAACATGTAACTTTAAAACATGAAAGATTGGAGCCAAGAATCAGGGCCTGGATTCATGGTATTTTTTTTATTGCCACAAGCTGCCACACACACACACACACAGACACACACACACAGACACACACACACTTTTTGTGTTTTTTTCCTTCCTTCCTCCCTTCCTCCCTCCCTTCTTTCCTTCCTTCCTTCCTTCCTTCCTTCCTTCCTTCCTTCCTTCCTTCCTTCCTTCCTTCCTTCCTTCCTTCCTTCCTTCCTTCCTTTCTTTCTTTCGAAGAGGCATCAACCTTTCCCCAGAGCCTGGTGAGGAATCTGATTATTTCTCCTCTGGAGCAATTTCTAGTGCTATTGCGATCCATTCAGTGAATAGCATTCGGCCACTTCAGAAGCATTTTCCCACTCCCATGTAAATGGCATGATTAGATGTGAAGGGTAATCTCCCGCGCTGCCATGTTATGACACTAAAATAGTAATTCAATTGTTAGCAACCCCTCGCAAATAACTGTGCAATCCACTGTGTTTAATACCTCGGCGTCCTTTCGTGCCTTTCCTTTGCAAAACAAAAAGCAGTATTGATTTCTCTTTATAACCAACGAAAAATGCTTTGAGCACTTTTATTATTTCATTATCCAGCAGTAAATAAAGAAAATAACCTCCAAAATGGCGAAACAAGTTGATAGGTTACTTTTATCCTTTTCCCTGCAAAACTCAAATGCGGATAAGAGTAACTTTTTGATGGATTTGAATGTCTTTATATTTGAAGACACCTTAAGAACCATCATGACAGAGTGGTGAGGTGCAGTGGAAAGCTGTAAGCCCAGAGGTGGCAGCCACAGTGCATTCATTTTTTTGGCCTCTCCTAACAGATTTCCACACCCACTTACTGTCTCAAAGTTCTAGAGACTTAAGTCCAAGATCACGGTACCAGTGGGGTTGGTTTCTGATGTTGTACTTCATCCTGGGTTGTGGATGGCCTGCTACCTTCTCCCTGTATCTTTACACGGTCTGCTCTGGGCACGAGAATCCTGGTATGTTCCTTTTTCTTATAAGGACACCAGCCCTGTGGGATTAGGGCCCTAGCCCTATGGCCTCCTTTAACTTCACCTCCTGAAGGCCCCACCTTCAGATGCTGCCTCCTTGGAGGTTAGGGCTTTAGCACATGGATGGCTGGGGTCCCGGTTCAGTCTAGGACGCCCAGTTTGAAAGTCAGCTCTGCCACTTACTGGCTACATAACTTTCAGAAAGGCATTGGTTTCTCTTATTTCACCTCTGTTTTCTTACACGTAAGTCAAGGAGCCAGACTGCAGCTGTGAACAGAGGGGCATTTGCCACTGAAGTGCGGGCCAAGAGTTCTAGAAGCTAGCCTCTTTCCCTCTTCCCTTCGGTGAGCCAGGATTCTAGGAACCAGAGTTGGGTCTCATCTTCATAGCTTTTGCCATCCTTGCCTCCGCGGGTTCTGGGAGGGACTTCTTCGCTTTTCCGTGATGACACGCATGCAAAAACTTACCATCTGGGTTTCATCTGAGCATCTCGGATTTGCCTTCAACTGCTCGTTCTGACTGGATTTCTCTCATGTACCCAACTGTCAAAGATCCGCTTCTCAGAAGCCTTCTGTTTCTTCTCTGTGCCTCTTTTTGTAGCACTTCTTGTCAGTCACCTTGTGACGAGGATATAGCAATGTAATGTTCTCGTGCCCTGGATTTGAAGCCAGTGACAGGAAAAACAGTTTGCATTTACCTTTGAATCCAAAATGCATACCTCAGCCTGTTGACATGTAGTGTACCTGGGAGTGTCCATGGGGGCGGGTCTCAAAGGTGATGGAAAGGAGACTCTACCGCCCAGAAGTCCTTTCTTTTCCCTGTTGTAAGAGAGAGAAATCATAGCAACCATCACTGGTTCTTTGTCAAAAGATATCCCCTTGGTCTTGGGCAGTTTCTTGGACTATGCTTTTTAAGGGCACAGGAAATACCCCTGCATGCAGCTTCCGCAGTGTTCCCCTGCTTGCAAAGGAACGTGTAAGCCTGCCACAGTTTCACTGATGCTGGCAGAAGACACGAGGCTCCTGGATCAGAGACGAAGATCTTCACCACTTACGGCCCAGCAGGTTGCATGAACTTCATGTTCGGGTCAGTTCCCCTTGTCCACGAGCCCTGTGGGAATAATGCAGAGTGGCCTACTGCACAGAGAGGGAGCCGCGTCTCCACTGAGGATACCCAAGCTTAAGAAACCCCAGTCTTGTCAGGGAGCTGCTGGTAGACCTGCCCAACTTCTGCCCCCGAGGGAGACATTATCTCTATTACGCTGGTCAGGAAACAAATCTTCCCTCTGCTCTGGTAGCACTGTTATCTTCCAGGGCTGTTTGGTCTACAACTATCATGGAAAAGACAGTCGAAGACAAAACTGTCCAAGGTGGGCAGAAACATCATATAGGATTGTCTCTTGCCTCCCGACTATTTCTCCAGATCTCCCTTTTGCTTGGTTCTTCTGATGAACCCCGGGTTTCTTTTCTGATGTTTTACTGGTTTCCCTTTTAGTCTGCGGAACAATGACCGATTGGAACCGACTGTGTGGCTGTCTCATTGCTTTCTTCACTCAGAAATGTCTTCCTTCTCTCTGGACAATCTTCTCAGCCGGCACCTTGTCCTTCCATCCCCCTGTGCTGCTCTGACCTGAGTTCCTGACACACTTCCCCAGGTGAGAGCAGTTCTCAGACTCTACTTTTCTGGAAGCGTGGAAATAAGACAGATCAGTAAAGATTTGCTTGAAACCACTGTGAAGGGAAGAAAGGTCTTTGGCCAAATCCAGTCGATCAGATGAATGTATTAAAATAAATATGCATGACAAAGGAAGGGAGATATAAGCGGCACCCAGGAAATATGGGAGGGATTCATGAGACGCTCTACTTCTTATACAGAATAGGTGTTGGAGCCTCATTACCTCTCGGTGGCTTAGATAAGCCTTTGCTTCTTAAACATGAAAAATACTACGATTGTTCAATTCCCCATTCAATATTAGATTGTTGTGTCTACAAAATTAAACAGACTTACACAAAAAAAAATGCTCTTTAAATGTAAATTTTAGTACTAGCTAAGCATTACCTATAAGTTAAGCAGTTAATTATGTTGTCCAGAATCTGCGTCTATATCCTAGGGCAATTACCTATATATTGCCTTAAATTTTTATGTGAAGTGGCCCTGGCTAGTGTGGCTCAGTGGATTGAGTGCCTGCCTGTGAACCGAAGGGTCATGGGTTCTATTCCCAGTCAGGTCACAGGCCTTGGTTGTGGGCCAGGTCCCCAGCAGGGGGCGCGTGAGAGGCAACCACGCATTGATGTTTCTCTCCCTTTCTCCCTCCCTTCACCTCTCTAAAAATAAATAAAATCTTTTTTAAAAAGTGTATATGTGAAGTGAAGGAGGGAGGGTCATACACCCCATTTCAGGGTGCAAATTTGAATGCTAAAAGTGACCAGGCGGAAAATGTAGCCGAAATTAAGTTGGCTGGCCATGGTGGGGAGTGTGTTAAAGCTGAAAATGTAGACCTCATCGAAAGGGGCAGATCTGCTCATCTCCAGCTGAGAATTGCTGTGTTGGAATAACGGCTCAATGCCGACAGGTCTTCTGACCTTTCAAGTAACTGAATACTGAGATTTTGAAGTGCAATGCAAATTTGGTTGGCAGCTAATTAAATTTCTGCAAACACTGGGAATACCAGAGACTGTGTCTGTCCTGGTTACTATGCCTTCATAACAAACCAATCCCCGCGTTTAGTAGTTTTCCACAATGTTTCCTCTGCTCATGAAATGGTAGATTTTACTGGCATGACTGGAAAGCAGGGGACTAGCATCACGTGAAGATGCGTCTACTCATGTCTAGTGCGTGGGCTGGGAAAGTTCAAGTTGCTGGAGGCTGTAAGCACATGGACTCCTCCAAGCATCTCTGTGTATCTCTCTGTCTCCTCACACTGTCTCACAAGCAAGGCAGCTCCAGGAAGCCAGCATTCTTACACATCAGCCTAAGGCGGCTCACAGCAAATGTCTCCACAGAGCTAACAGGGGCCGTGTCATCTCTTATGAACTAGCCTCGTTAGTCACTCTGCATTAATTCCGCCACATTCTAATGGCTGAGGTGGTTACAGAGGTCTTCTCAGTTCATGGAGAAAGACTGCAACTCCCATCTCTCAGTAGAGGCATCTCAACATCACACTGTAAGAAGAGCATGCGGGATATGATATGCATCGATATGGACATTTTTGGAAAATACCACGACATGTATACAGTGCATTTGGCTCATTGGCTACCAGCTGGCACCAGGTTGTGCTCTAGAAATCTTGGTGTGCTCTAGGATTTGAGGAAGTATTGCCAGTCCTCCTCCAGTGGTTTCTGAAAACTTTCCTTCCATCCTACAGCCTCGTTTTGCAGAAAAGCATAGTTCTACCCATGTGAGCTGAACAGTCTGACTCCTTCCTTGAAGAGGTCTGGGCAGCTCGATTAGTGACCTAAGAGTCTAGAGAGATGCCGCCGGCATTGGTCTCGGAGACTCAGCTGGAGCAGATCAGGAAGTCATTCCAAACAGAATGGATGGGCAACTGGGGCGGCTTCTCAAATACTCCCCAAAGTGGAACAGGTCAGCCTGGAAAAGATAATTCCACTCCTGGCTCCAACTAGTTGCAGAAGGGTCTAGGAGAGGAATGTCATGGGACAAGTTGGGCATGACGGCGGATACATAACAGAATGCTTGATGAACCTGGCATTGAGTAGAAGCAAATAGCGTAAAGGCAAAATGAGGTCACTTTGGGGATCTTTCCAAGAATGCTGGGACTTCTTGTTGGGATAACACCGGAGGATGCAACACCACCTCCCACTGCAACCTTAAGCTATATGCTGTGTGCTTGAGTCAGTCTGAGTCGGCGACACGACAGGTATTCTTGTTCATGAAAGCGGACAACAGTCAGAGTTTTCTTTTTTTTTTTGAGGCACCTGGAATACAAGAGCAGCAAATCAGAGTCAAATGTTAATGCAGCTAATGTGCCCACATTTCAAAAGAACTGCAATAGGTTCCTGGTGCAATAGATGAGCTCTACAGAAATGAGATTATGATTCGGAATATCTGTGCTCTCCCTGTACATTATCTCTACGTAGATATGCTTAGACACTTTTCATAAATATGTATCTGGTTCTCAAAGGCAATGCAACTAATCACTGTACTTTCCTTTAAATTGAAAAAAATCAAAGCTTTGAAGAAAGAGATCATGTAAGGATCTCAGGAGGAAAATCTTTATGAAATACTCACGTAAGTGGCCTTATCTTGTTGTAGTGTTATTACTTTTCAGTGGGTAGGTTTGATGTTAACATTTCTATTCACGATTCACTTCTTTGTTGTGGTTTGGGATGGAAGGAGAGACTGCTTTATTGCATATTGCTCTGGCTTGACAGACATCCCCTAAATTGTGTTATTAAAAAAAGAATATGTAGCAGAAATGGTTCCCTTTGAAGTTGGTTATTATTGGAAACAAAAAGTGATGCTTATTTTTATACCCAGCCTTTGTCTATGGGATAACAGACCCATTTAGAAGTTTTTCTTAATTGCTTCTACCTTTGTTTATAAACGTATCAATGTGGGGCAGAAAAGTAAGCAATAATCCAAGAATCAGGAATATTTGGACTTGTATCCCCTCAGTGCTGCTTATTAGTAATGTAAAATGAGAAGAGTTCTATGGTTTTTAAGCCTCAATTTTCTAAACCGAGAAGTGAAACAGATGGACTGGTATGGTCTTTAAAATGTGTTATTTTCTAATAGGCCACATTACATAATATATCATGAGATCAGAAGGTGCCAGAATTTCTTGCCATCATAAAAACAAAGGACTTCCTGGACATTCTCATTTAATCCCTTGCATTTAGTGTCCAAGAAAGATCAAGAGTAAAAGGGAAACACGAGATACAAGCAGGAGTGGGGGAAAGCACCAACTGATACTACAGGGCGCCAAGATGCGTTAAGTCTCCTCTACTGCAAGGAAAAGCCCCTGGCCTTTCCCACCTCTCCCCAGAGGCGGGCTGCTTCTGTCTGTGTAACTCCAGGAAAGTATCACTTGTTTACAATAACAAGCAATATTTGGGCCGAATGCCCTCAAACTTGTGACGAATGGTTTCCCAATGAAAGTCAAGGATTAGTTCGAGTCCTCTGCACAAAAGGAGTATCACTGGGATAAGCCCTGTTATTATACCTACTTTTCCTAAAAAGAAACCATCTGTATATCGGCCCTGGCTGGTGTGGCTCGCTTGGTTGGAGCATCGTCCTGTGCACGGAAGGGTTGTGGGTTCGATTCCTGGCCAGAGCACGTACCCAGGTTGCAGGTTCGATCCTTGGTTGGGAGCACACAGGGTAGGCAGCCTCTAAATGTTCTTTCTCACAATGATGTCTCTCTGCACCTTCTTCTCTCTCTAAAAAGAAGCAATGAAAAAAAATGTCCTCGGGCAACGATTAAAATTAAAAAAATAAATTTAAAAATATCAGTTCCTATTAAAAATGTGTGCGTTCCTATTGATAATATAAACTCACATGGTTATGCACATCTGGGGTCCACATATAAGATGCTGTGCTCACCCCTCTCCCCACTGGTGAGGGCTTCCGGACACTGTCCGGGGGTTGAGGGGAGTAAGTTGAACTTCGATGTGCATCAGTTAACTCTCCATAGGATGAAGCTGAACAGACATTAGGTAACTTACCCACATTTCGGTGGGCAATCCTCAGATACATTCAACCGAGGAGACAGCGCAGAAGGGGGTGTGGCTGCACGCTTGTGGTGTGGGGCCATCATTTGTTCTTGCAGGACTCCACCCCCTCCCTGGCCAGCATTTCTCTCGCCCAACTCGCTTTTGTAACTGGTGAGGTTTAAATGGTTTACCCTTATCCCTGGGGAACAAATGAGAGACGTTAAGAGCCTTGTACTGAAGAGAGACCCACAGGTATTTGGAAGTCTGTGGAAGTGCATGCGTGTGTAAGTGCTTTTGCACTGGTGCCCAGGAGATGCGGCAGTGTCAACAGGCATTGGTGAGAATGCCAAACCCAGGATATCTGCATTACTTTAATTTTGAGCATGCACATTGAAGAAGTACCGGAAAGGCCCAGATGGCAACTGGAAATGTGAAAGGAACAGGGGGGCCTTATCAGAAAGATGAGTGATGGGAGGTGAGGGGGGAGGCAGTGTCTGCTCTGGAA
>PVKM010044419.1:0-12245 GCA_004027735.1 Carollia perspicillata | reverse complement strand
CTCCTGGAAAGACGGAGATTCTGGAGTTAGCATTCTCACCTCTGAAAAGTACCCTCATCTCTCTTTCTGGGAACACAAAATTGTGGGGCAGATACACAGTTGCTCCAGCGAGAGGATCCTAAGACAGAAGTCACCAGATTCAGCCAGGGCCCAAGCTGCAGAGATGGCCTCTCCTGCCCTGCAGGCAGCTTCGGGGTTGGACCCTCCAGTAGGAAGTCGGGGATGAGGTGGGACAGGCCCCAGGTTCCCCTCTGCACTGGCTGAGGCCGCCGCTGCAGAGCAGCCAGCAAGACCACGAGTGTCCTCAGCAGCAGCCTGACTTGAAGAGCAAGCTGCCAGCCCTGGCCTGGTGCCCGCTCAGCCTCCGTGCTCCCTGAGCCGCTCTCCAACCAGGAGCGGCTAGAGCTCACCCCTGAGGGCTCTGGCAGCAGGCGGTCCGCCTCCGCCCAGCTCGGCACCCACAGAAACCACACCTGCAGGACCGGGCCCTCCCCGGCAGGACGGGCCAGCCCGGGAAGCACTGCTGTTTTAAAGTGTACGCAAGCCTCTCTCAAACAGTTATTCCCGAAGGGCCTCGAGGCTTCCTAATTTCTTTCAGCTTTGTTTCACATGGATACCATGAGGTAGAGTTTTGTCAGTTCACCTTTTTTTTCTTAGCTTGATTGCACAGGTTTTAGTCACGGGTATATATATTTGTTCCCACATAGTGCCAGTTGCCAGCCCATTCTCTGTCCTGTCCTTGTCTTCTGTGGAGTCAGATGCCTCCGCAGGGAAATCAGGGGGCTTACTGTGATGCCACACCTCTGACAGAGCTGCCAGGTGTATGAGAACTAAAAATTCTCTGAAAACCAAAACAAACCAAAAACAGAAAAAAAAAACCCATATGCTTTCCTCAAAGTCTGCCCTCCAAAGTAGTCAGAACCAAACCCCCTACAGCAGCCCAGTTGCCATTGCAGGTGACATGGCCCGTCATAATTCAGCGATGCCGGATATGCCTCCAACTCATTCCTTCTTTGACACCTCCCATTGACATAGTCTTAGCAAGTGTAATTAGCTTTCCAATGTTTTTTGAAGGGGACCCTGGAGCACATAGCGGGTAAGCCATACACAACTGGGCCACAGCGCCCGTGGCTAGAAAGCCCACAGCTAGACCCAGAGGCACTGCCTGGCCAGCTCCTCCGTTGGAGCTCTAGCCTCATCCACGCCCCAGCAGCCCCTCTGAGGAGAGAAGAAACGACAGGAGTAGGTGAAGGATCAGAAAGGAAAAATACTTTCAGCTTCTCCGTAAAATTTTTACATTGGCCAAAGCTTTATGATACGTCTTTCTGCAACAAATGCCAAAGTACACAGAATAAAATCATACAGAGAGAGGCCCTCCCAGGAGAAAAAGAAAAGGAAATTGAGTCCAGTGGGGAAAAATAAAATGGCATGTTTTTCTCCAGGCCTGTTTAACCCTTGCTCACCCTCTTGCCCTTTTTCTTCTGGTAGTAATGACTCATCAGGCCAAGGCTAAAAGGTTTTTGATGGTTAAGAAGAGGCCATCCATGAAAGGGGTCAAGGCCTGGCGCTTTGGGTGTCTGTCACTGAATGAACCAAATCAATTTAGAGCTCGTGTCCTCCGACAGTGAGGAGGAGGCAGCTGGCCAGAGGGACATCTTGATCCCATTAGGTCTGGCTATGGAGAAGAGTTAGCCATTGTTTTCTTTGCCGGGGTTGTGTCCCTCTCAGGAGGTGCCAGGTGCCAGGAGCGCTCTTTCCGTGCAGGTAAGGGAGGGCATGCTCACACGCACTTTGTAAGCGGATTGTTTGTGGATGTAGTTGGCCAGTGCTGGGGCCTGTTTGGTTCCCAGTACGACCCATTCCCTGTGTACTGAGCTGCATTGCCATTGGGTACTTTCTTCTCAGGGTGAAGGTTTGGGGATTAGAAGTTATAGTAGGAAAATGGTCAAAACTGACTCAGGTTCCAACTGGTTCAGACTGGGGACCCAGAAGCCTACAGATGATTCAGCGAACAGTGGCAGTGACCGCTAAGCTGGGTTGGGCCTATGCTTGCATTACAACTGATCCAGTGAACAGGGAACATTTTTTAAAATGCCTGTGACACCATGTTAGCCATCTTCTAAAGAAAATTGCACAGACCTGTACTTTGGCCTGATACATGTTCAAAGTATTCAGAACTTTATTTTTTTACATTAAGAAGAATACTTGCATGTAAATGATGGAGGAAAAAGAATATAATAACAACTAGTGTTTATTGACTGCTAATTCAGTAATAAAAAATTAATATACTAGCTACCATTTTAAGCACTTTATACATATTCATTCATTCATACAGCAGCCCTATGAAAACAAAACTTGTTATTGGCGGTAGTATTTCAAAGGTGAGAAAACTAAAACACAAATATATTGCTAATGGTACACAGCCAGTAAGCGGGACACAGTGTGGCTTTGAAAATCATGCTTTTAATCCATCTCAGTCCACATCGTCTCCCAAGTAGGAATTGTGCTAAGACGAGCTACTGGATTTTCTAAATTCCAAAGGGAAGCAGTGTGACATGCGGGGATTTACAGCGCTGACCTTCACCCCGTCCACAGGATGTGGGAAAGCCCACACACAGCCCTCCTTTTACAGGAAAGGAAGCTGAGAGCAGGGGGCCTTACAAAGTCAGGGCGCTCACTGAGGCCTCCTGACTTCCAAGCCAGCGTTCTTGCCCCTGAAAATGATGAACTGAACCATGGAGAGGAGTGATGAATGAATATTGATTATCTAGGACAAAGGCATGGGACGTACCTCAATAAGAGGGTATGGCAATTCTACAGATTCTTAAAAGCCCGATACAGAAATTACGGGTGGTTTCTTACTTTTTCCATTTGAGGTAACATTGGTTTATAACAGCATGTGAGCTTCAGGGGCACAACACTGTAAACTGGCATCTGTTTACACGGCAGCATGCTCCCCGCCCAGGGTCTAGTTTCCATCCGTCACCGCACATTTGCCCCTTTTTACCCACTTCACCCTCCTCCCACCCCTGCCCCTCTGATCACCACCGTCTGTTGTCTGCATCTTGTTTTTGTTTTGCGTTGTTTTTTATCCCACATATGAGTGAAATCATGTTATTTATCTCTGATGTATTTCTCCTAGCATAATACCCTCAAGGCCCACCCATCTGGACTCAAATGGCAAGTTTTCATCTCTTCGTGTTTTTTACAGCTGAGTAGTATTCCTGTGTGTGTGCATATCGTATCTTCTTTCCCTGTTCATCCACCATTGGGCACTTAGGTCGTTTCCATATCTTGACTATTGTAAATAAAACTGCAGTAAACCTAGGGATGCATATATGTTTTCAAATTAGTGTTTGTGTATTCTTTGAATGAATAGCCAGAATGGAATAGCTGGAACATGTGGTTGTTCTAATTTAATTTTTTGAGGAACCTTCATACTGTTTTCTATGTTAGCTACACCAATTTACAATCCCACCAACATTGCACAAGGCTTCCCCTTTCTCCAACACTTATTTCTTGTCTTTTTTATATTAGTCATCCTATCAGATAGGAGGTGCTAACTCATTGTGGTTTTGATTTGCATTTTCCTAATAATTAGTAATGTTGAATATTTATTCAGTTGCCTATTGGCCATAGGTATGTCTTCTTTTGAATTCTATTCAGGTCCTCTGCCCATTTTTAAATCAGGTTGTTTGCTTTTATTATTGTTGACTTGTATGAGTTCTTGTTATAATTTGAATGTTAATTCCTCATTGGATATATGATTTGCAAATATCTTCTCCCATTTGGTCGATTGCCTTTTTGTTTTGTTGATGGTTTCCTTTGCTGTGTAAGTGCGCTTTAGTTAGATGTAGTCCCATTATTTATTCTTATTTTTGTTTCTTCGTTGTTGAAGTCAAATCCACAAAAACATCACTAAGGCTGGTGTCCAGGAGCTTAGCACCTATGTTTTCTTCTATTTATTTTGTAGTTTAAGGTCTTTCATTCAAGTCTTTAATCCATTTTAAGTTGATTTTTGTGTATTGTGCAAGATCATGGTCTAGTTTCATTTTTTCGCATAAGGCTGTCCAGTTTTCCCAATACTCCTTATCGAAGACACTTTCCTTTTTCTGTTATATGTTCTTGGCTCCATTTTTATAACTTATTTGCCCAGTATGTGTGGATTTATTTCTGGGCTCTCAGTTCTGTTCCATTGGCCTGTGTGTCTATTTTTCTGTCAGTCAGTATCATACTGTTTTGATTACTGTAGCTTTGTAGTACAGTTTAAAGTTGGGAAGTGTGATACCTCTGTCCCCACCCCCATGGATTGCTTTGGCTATGTGGGGTCTTTTGTGGTTCCATACAAATTTTAGTATTTTTCATTCTATTTCCATTAAAAATGCTTTTAGGATTTTCATAGGGATTCCATTGAATCTATAGATGGCTTTAGGAAACAGTGTCATTTTAACAATGTTAATTGTTCCAATCCATGAGCACAGAATATCTTTCCATTTCTCTGTGTCTTGTTCAATTAACTATAGATGATTTTAAACTCCATCAGGAAGTTATTACTGCATGAGTACCATCTGCTTTGTGGATGTTGCATCTTCCGAAATAGTTGAGATTGCAAAGTTCTTATAATACAAATGTGCATTAGACATCATGTCCTTCCTTTTCCTACGAGCACAGGTTCCTACCAAGTAGGCACCGCTATTTGAGTGATTGAAAGGGGGACAGGGATTACATGTTGCCTAAAACTCCAAGGCCTTGCTTTTTTCTTCTTTAAGTATAAAGTAAAATGTACTGCATGCCTAAGCAACTGGTATAAAAAATGTCTGACATATGGTGTTAACCCACGAGAAACATATCCATGCTTTTGTTGTTCCCTAGCATTAGTTTTCCCATAATAGCAGAACCTCGTCAGCGCTCACCCGATAATGTTCTCTGAGCACACGGGCTCGGGTTTCTTGTGGTGCACTTCCATTTTAAATAAACTCCACCCACTCCTTTTGTCCTGTAGCCCTCAAGGTGTAGCCCTCATGGCAGCTCATTTTTTATTTACTGAAGGTATAAATATTCCCAGAAAGTAGTGAGCGACAGCCTTTTAGGAAGTGAACAGAGCAGAAGTAAAATAAAGAAGTGTATTAGTACATATGTGTCCTCTGAGCCCAGAGACTATTCCCGACTACGAGTCTAATTCTTCTCAGAAGACAACTCCTTGCCGGTGTTTGGAAAGCATTCAGCATCATGTAGACTGCCAAGGGCCTTTGAAGAAGTGATCATTTACTTAATCATCAGCTTGAAACAGGCTTGTTCTCACTCATTGTCAGGACTCCCTGGTGTGTTAGAAAGAGCCCAGGACAGAAGTCACAAGAGTGGGTCCCAACATCAGTTACTTATTTAACTTTTGCCAGGCCCTTAACCTCTCTCCACTGGGCTTTCTTTATCTGTGAAAAGAGGGGGCTAGACCAGATGGTTGCTGGCATTCTGTGTAATGGTCCCCCTAGGAGAAGCAGGAAGTTACTCAGAGAGCCGTCATTAAGAGACTTGGTGATTCAGCCTCAGGGACAGGAGGAAGACAAGACTCCCTGAAGTCCTGGTCAAGAGTCAGGCCACCAGAGTGAGCTTCCTCTCCAGACTTTATTTCTGCCTCATTCTGTGAGCTCTCCCACCACCCGCGTGCTGGCCCAGCACTCAGTAAACACTTTCAGGGAGGAAGTCTCATGGAGTCAGGGCTCTTTCGTCTGTCCCGGGTTCAGGGGAAGGGTAATGTTCGCCCTTTCCTGCTCTGGCCGGCAGCTGTACACAGGATGCGGGAATCCAGAAGACAGCTAATGGAATCCACTAACCAGGTCCTGCCCGTTAGGTGTTTACATGCACCCTGTCCCGCTTGGAGCTGAAGGTGGCATTTATTGCCACTCTTGTTTGCTCTCCATGAGAAAACATTTTCCATCTATTTTATGCGTTTCCTCCCCAAAAGGGGAATTAGAAAATCTGTGATGTCTTGGGAATCACAAGTCTGGGTCAGAAATAACGACTCCATATCTTGTACCAGCCATTGTCTCAACGATGGTGACAAACCCCGTTTCTGTAAAACCGCTTCAAAATGGTACCTCTACATTTTAATCAGGGCAAGTGCACATGATTAAGGCTATTCGTAAACATGATTTTTGTTGTTAGTCTTCTCTTGAACATTATTGAATACTAAGGCACCTCTGAGTAGACAACTAGAGGACTCCAGAGCTGTAAGAAAGGAATGAAATAACATCACTTACAGCATAAAGGGGAAGAAAAGTCACTCTAAAGGACCAAACAGATTTGGTTTTATACTTCTTACAGTCACACTGTTTGCTGTTCATTTGTAAAAATCATTCTACTCATAAAGTTAACTAGCCACTAGTGAGTAAGACCTCTTCCCACCAATCAGTGGCCTGTGTGGAAAGGAACATAGTTGGGGGTTAGAGTAATGGGCCAGGTGCCCTTGACTCCTATTTCTGGTTTCTTCACTGACTTGCTATGTGGCCTTAGGCACTTTCTCCTAGTTTCTCTGGGCCTCATTTTCCTCAAGGAGAAAATTTCCCATTCACTCTTCTCAGGATGCTAAAAGATCAAAGAAGGGATGTTCACAGAGCATTTAAAGATGCCCTGATGAAGCCCTGGCTGGTGTGGCTCAGCGGATTGAGCACTGGCCTGTGAACGGAAGGTCACCGGTTTGATGCCCTGTCAGTACCCATGCCTGGGCTGCAGGCCAGGTCCCCAGTTGGAGGTGAGCAAGAGACAACCAATTGATGTTTCTCTCCCTCTCTTTCTTCTTCCCTTCCCGTCTCTCTGAAAATAAATAAATAAATAAACAAAATCTTTTTTTTTAAAAAAAAAAGATGTCCCAATGAAATGTATTAGAAAGGCCTTGATTTAATATTTATTAATTAATAAATCCTTGGTCATTGATAGACCCATGAATTTTATCTTCGAATTAGCAACTTGAGCATAATTGCCATAGGAGTTACACCAAACCCTAAGGGAACTAGCACAGTCGTCGTGATCACCATGTATGTGTCTGATGGGTCTCTATTTGGAGTTGCAAAGCACATGGACATCTTTACCTGGTACCAGAGTTCTGAAGCAGCTGTACTGAGCCAGGAAGTCGCTCTTAAAGTGACACAGATGACCAGGAGCTGCCCCCAAACCAGCTAGTGTAGCCTGTTGTCAGAGAGGCAAGGTCAACCATCTTCTGTCTATTTGCAAGTTGTTGTTACCCAGCCAGCTTCAGTGGAGTGTCAGCAGGCAGGGCCTCTGAGCTGTGGGGCTCAGGGGCAGAAATGCACAGCCCTGGTGAAGGGACAGTGCCCTTGCAAGCCAGGGGCAACCAGCTGGTGGCCAGCCCCGCTGATGCACAGCAGCAGCAGCTGCCCTGGAACCCCTGCTGCCCAGCCCCTCCCATCCCCCTGAGTGAGGAGAAAGGGTTAGGCCAGTGTGCCTGGTTCCTGGGACCCTGCTAATGTCCCAGTGCAGTCCCGTCCTGAAAAACTGCATTCAGTCACCTCATTCCACCTCTTTTCCCAGCACTTCATTTGCAAAACATAGCTTTTTAAACACCATCTTAGAGCAGATGTGAGGCAGAGCCCTGGCTCTGCCGCTCTTAGAAAATGTCTACAGACATCATCCTAGGGAGAGACCAGAGCTGGGTGGCCAGGGTGCGGGGCCCAGGACGGGAGTCTGGGTGGCAGCAGTAGCTGTGGCAGTGGTGAATCAAGGGCCAGCAGCAGAGCCAGGTGGTTTGGGCTGGTCGCTGAGGTGGGGCCCTCAGTACCAACCACATAGGGATCACTGCAAGGGAAGCCCCGGTCTGTCCTGTTTTGCAGGTAGTAGGGGAAGGAGGAGCTGCCAGGGAGCCTGCGGCTCTGAGTGTTGGCTGGAGGGTCCTTCAGCAGACAGTGGGGGCTCCAGATAAAAGGCCCAAGGGAGATGCTTGCAGGCAGACCCTCACCAGGTTTCCTTTCTTTCCTCCTGATGGAGTGGAGATAGCAGGTGCAGAGTGAGCACCTTATGGCAGATGCTGCTGACCCAAGGACAGTGCCTGTGGCACCCGGACCAGCAGGGACCAAAGATGGGGACCAGAGAATGGTTTGCAAGCCTGGTGCAGAATGAAAATGCAGGGCCCTTCATCCAGACTTACAGAGAATTTCAACGTGGTGACAGCAGAGTGCTAAACCAGAAAGGGGCCCTTCTGAACCCCGGGCCCTCGAGTCACATGCCCGTGACCACGGTCCTGGACAAGGTGGGGGCAGCACAGGGGCTGAGGGTCCTCCCAGGGACCAGCTATCTTCCATCCACCCTTGCCTTCAAAATGAGGGGAAGAGAGAGAGAGGCAGGGAATGATGGGACACTTCCTTGGAGGTTTCTAGCGTGCAAATAATCAAATGGTATTTTCTTAAACCCCAGTCGAGAGCTTGAGTGAGGAAGTTTAAGAGTAATTTTGGTTCTGAGCTATTCTCTTATTTCCCAGGATTTGGGAGGGGTCAGAACAATTAGGAATCATGATAAGATCTAGTTGGTGGAGTGCTTAGCTTGCGCCAAAGCCACGTGGAGAGTCTGTTGCTGCTGAGATGTACCTGGAAGTGGCCGCTAGTGGCATTTCACAGACAGGAAAACAGGCTAAAGGAAGTGCTACCACTTGCCGAAGAGCAGGCAGCTTAGATGTAGGAAAACCTAGATTCAAACAGACACGGTCAGACTCCAGAACCTGAGTGCTGGCTGCTTGGGACTGGATGCTCCTGCCAGGTTGTGAGGTCAGAGTCAGGGAATCCAATGGTTCTGGTGCTTTTCTGGCTGTGGCCAAGTTCAACTGGAATGTCCCTAAGTGTCTAACAACGGGGGCTCTAAGAGGAACTGTGAGGACTTTCATTGAGGGATTTAGCGCCACAGGGAATCAGGGAGGAGCCTGAGACTTGGTCCTGTCATCTGAGTCCTATGGGTTTTCCTTGGGGGGCATTTCATCGGTGACCTGCCGTGAAGCTGTCAGAGCCAGTGCAGGGCTCTGGGTCACTTGCTTTCCTTGAAATGTCTCTCCACCCACTTGGAATCGCTCCTGAAGAAGAAAGAAAATTACAGCTTCCCTTGGCTTCAGAGTGATGTGTACTTTGAGCTGTGGACCAAGGAGGTGGCTCTATAACATGGGAGAATGGGGGTCCTCCTCCTTATCATGTGGACAAAACAATCATAAAATTCTGCCCAACAGGTTCTAAAGAGAAAAGAATGCAGTCATTCTAGAAACTGTTTTTTTATTCCAGCCATTTGACAGAGGGGTGGAGTCCTCCAGCCCAGCTGTGACTAGCAGTCCTGGGCCCAGGAGGAGGGGTTGAGGGGACACAGGGAATCTGCCCTCATGTCTTTAAGGAGAAACCATGAGTAGGTCAGGGAGGATCAGGAGCCCCAGATGACAAGACTCTGGGTCTAGGGCGACACCCTGAAAAGCAGATGCTGCTGGGAGGAGCCTGGGAAGACAAGAAGAGGATCCTTGCTTTACTCTTTTTTCACAAAATAAATTCAAACTTTAAATCTATGGAAGGGGTGCAGTGTGATCAGATATAAATAACATGTGTCTAACTTTAACCTCTTCTGACATTTCCCAGAAGGGTAAGTAACTTTCTTTTTCCTTCTACGAAAGGCAACCCTCCCCACACCCCAGCAATGCTGCAGCCTTAATTACTCCCAGTCGCGCAGTCAGCTTCTTAGTTAAGGGGTTCCCCCTTGGATGGAAGAATGCCCACTGGGGCCTGAGGGGGCCCCCTGGGGAGCTGGTTTTACTGCCCACTTTCCGGAACTCCCTTCATTCCCCTTCTCACTCCTCTCTGCTGGAGCGCCTGCTGCAGCAGCAGCAGGACCCTTGGCTTGCTTTGTGCTGCAGAGGGAAGCCAGGGCTGGACAGGCTCGCGTTGTTATCTTGAGTTGCCCAGCCCGAAGTAAGGTCAAGGCAGCCCCCACCCTTCTCAGGGAGGCTTCCTGAGCTGCCGAATCACCGGGGTGAGTCCGAGCTCTTACACATTAGTGGCAGGAAGTGGAGTCCCGATGGGAGGCCGGGAATGTGAGCGCCTTCCCATTTCAGCACTGGAGGGAGGAAGCCCAGGGCAGCCCTCTCGCAGATGGCTACTGCTTCCTCCTGAGCGGCTCTGCGCTGGCCCCTCGGCCCCTCCCGCCAGCCTGCCGCCTCTCGGTCCTCTCCCCCTCCCCTCTCCTTGGAGGGAAAAGTCTGCAGAGCTGGGAACTGCCTTGGAGAACTCAACAAAGGCAAAGCAGCCGGCAACAACTTGAAAAGAACTTGTTTTGTTCCCGTTCAGAAACCTGCAGGAAAATCCACACCCACGTTGCCAGGTTTTGAACTGGAGAGCGGCGTGTGTGTGTGTGTGTGTGTGCGTGTGTGTGTGAAGCCAGAGGCAGAGGAGGCGAAAACAACTGTACAGCCTCTGCTTTGATAAGGAAACGACCAGCTGCAGCAAGGAGAGGACTGAGGCGGCCGGGAAGCACTCCTCAATGTAAACTGCATTGTTTTCTGTACAGATATTCCAGTGGAGGCAGTTGGAAAACCTGTATTTCAGAGAAAAGAAGTTTTCCGTGGAAGTTCATGACCCACGCAGGTAAGCTAGGAAAACCCTTTCCTTCTGGGAGGGCATGACCCACCCGGCATATTATTTATGTTCCTATTTTTGTGCTGTCATTGTTGCTGTTCATTTTGGCGGGGAGAGGGTGGGTGGTCATGGAGAACAGAGTTGAAATCAGACAGTGAGGCTTTGTTTCGTACTGTGTATGTGGATACATGCGGTGGGTTTGTGTGTGTGTGTGTGTGTGTGTGTGTGTGAAGTTAGCCGTTCCACGGTCATCTCATCTACCCACATAGTTGCTCGTATGTGTAGAGTTCACTTTACATGCCAGGGGCATTTTAGGGAGGACTGGTAGCTCTTCGTAACCAATACCAAACGAAGCCAGGCAGCAGCAGACTGAGTCCTTTTGGGAAGCTTTTGCCTCAGGAGAGTCTGAAGGATGGTTTGTCAGAGCTTCTGAGAGTGTGTCTGGTGGGACACTGTGTGCCCAAAGTGCTAAATTGTGGATTCTGTGAGCGGTGACATTGGAGCGTTAGCCTCGTGGGTGGATGTGGAAGAAACACAGTTGCTTCTCTCTCCACAGTCACACCGCCCATCAGGCAGCACTAGCGCACAAATCAATGCTAAGTCAGATGCCAAACAATAGAGTGCCTGCCGCTTTGCACTGCGGCGGACCCTGCATGGAAGGTTCTGGGGCAGTACGCACCCACTGCTTTTCCTTTCTTTGTCTGCTCGCAGTCCTGGAGTTCAGGCAGCACAGAAACAGAAGCAAAATTCCCTAAAATCAAGTAAGTCGCTTTGTATAAGTCTAAAAAACAGATTTACAGCAAGTAGAAGGCAGTCCTGGGAAGACGGAAGAAAGGTCAGACTCCATGAAGAAGCAAATGTGGACTTTAGGTGCCATCCTCACCCCAGCCCTGGCCTGGGAACAAGGAGCTGGCACCAGCTGCCCTCGCACATGGCCTCTGAGTGCTCGGAACAAGGTGCTGTGCCGCGCCTCCTGGAGAGCTGAGGCCACAGTGGAGGCATCACCTGGTCAGGGGCCCAAGCTTGCACACCAGCCTGGGTTCTGCGGCCGGTGATAACCAGGAGGGCTCCCGAGCTGCTTGCCTGGTTGTGCAATCTGCGTGAGACAGCCCCTTGAGTAGGGGAAGAGCTTACCCTACGCCCCAGAGTCACTACAGGATGAGCAGACGGAGAGTGTTTGCGAGTCTGGTCCTCGCAGGCAGGTGAAGGCTGTAGCTTGTGCCGAAGAACAACTTGCCCAGCCTTCTCAGGGTCCTGAGAAGGGTCTTAGAGTCCAGAGACCCTGCCTCTGCACAGCAGGAATGCATTTGTGTGGCGAGTGGTGGGGAGAGTGAGAGACGCTGCAAGTAATGGTCCAGCCAGTATGGAATGCTCTGCTGTTTGTCCAGGTGAACTGGACCAGACCAGTCTTCGTAGTGCAGAGAGGGGAAACCTATGTGGCAAGAGTGAAATGAATGTTGCCACACTGGGTCAGAAGCAGAGAGCGGGTGCTTGACAGAAAAAAGCTGGAGATAGGATAGTCTCAGGGGCCTAGCTCCAGGGCTAGTCTCTCTTCATGTCTGTGCTCTGTTGGGAATTCTGCTAACTCGGGCGTCTTGAACAAATCCTTGCATCTGTGGGTGTGTGCATATTTTCATT
>PVKM010044417.1:0-12156 GCA_004027735.1 Carollia perspicillata | reverse complement strand
CATTTTGCCCACTCCTCTGTTGGAGCTGGCGATGAAACCCCACCCCTTGGTCAGGGGCTGGGGCATTTTGACCCCTAGGACGTTTGAAGCAAGCTTTTGAGTCAGTTACAACAGGGATGTGTTTTCATCTAGAAAGTACCAGAATTCCACAGGGAACTCCATTAAGCCCACGCAATCCCTGCATCCATTTTCCCCACGGCACAGGGAAACCATTTCCGTTGTTTCCGATTCCATTTTGCTGAGATTATTCTCATAGAGATCAATTCTTTCGCATTTAGACTTTCACAGTGGAGATTTGCTTCATAAATCAGGTTTTTATCCATCTCAAACTTTACTAATTGCAGCTTCTGCTCTCGCAAGCGGCTGTGGTTTCTGTCCAGGGTGGTTTTCCTGGGTTGTGTTACAGCTAACGTTGTTTCTGAGTTAATCCAAGAGGGAGCAGTGAGCGATTTGATGAGACAGGGAGACGGAGGAGGGGCGAGGGAAGGGGCAGAGAGGGAGACAGAGTGTCCACTCGTCCACATGATGGTCACAGGGCAGAGCCCTGGCCAAAGACTGTCCTCCTCCTTCTGGGCCCATCCGGAGGCTTCTCCTGCGGTGTCCTGCTGGCACCCCCAGAGCTGCATGAACAGAGCAGGGTCAAGGGTCAGAACAGGATGAGGGACCAAGAGGCAGAAGGGAGGACCAGGATTGTCAGCCATTGCCTGAGGCCAGTGCCCCAACCCACCCCTCACCTACGCGGTTTCAGTCCCCTTCTTTTTTGGCTTAAGGCAATAGATTGGGGGTTCTGTGGCTCGCAATTAGACCTACTCTCCCAGACACCCTCCGCTCTCTGCTCAGCTGAGAGCAGAGAGGCTACGGTGTCTGCTCTGTCTCACGGGCTGTTTTGATGTCCCTGAATGTCTCACTGGAACCTCTGCCCGGGACGGATGTACCAGGAGCCCTCTTACTGTCAGTCCTTCGCCAGCTGTCTCCGGAGTGTGCCAGCATGTTGGGGATGGTGCTGGGGACCGGGAACGGGCTGGTGGCGTTCGGGACAAACTTCTCACTCAGTCTCCGTCCCTGTGATACCGGGACCGGCAGTGGGCCTGCAGTGGCTCTGCGGAGACAGCAGCGCGTCCAGATCGCAGTAGCTCTGCTTGCTGCTCCCTGCTGTACGTGAACACGGACAGAGAGGATGCCCCGGGCCCTGGCAGGAGCCGCAGGATGGCTTTGACAGTCCCATCGCACTCGGAGGGCAAGGAGGTAGTGACGTGAGACTGACCCCATGAGGGGAAGCCTCCGGGTGGAGAAGCCAAAGGGGTCAGAGTTGCGAGAGGGACAGGCTGAGTGTGCAGCCCGTGCCTGGGGCAGGGGCCCCTGTGGGCTGGGCGTTCCCGGCAGCCCAGAGACCTGGTCTGGTGCTTGCACGCCGTCCCATGGGCTTTGTCTGTGTGGCCGGGTGCGCGGTGGAAGAAATCCTCAGAACTGAGCTGGCACCTGCATTTCCCCGGCGGCTCTCACCACCCACACGTCCATCTTCGTTGTTTGCCGGAGTCCAGAATGGCGCCTCTGGCATCCTGGGCCTGGCTCTGGCCAAGACACTTACTGGAGTTGGAGTGGGCTCTCAGCAAGGCTGGAGTCGGCTCTGAGCCCGCCCCTAGCACGGTCATCAGGCAGCAGCTCGTGGCCTGCAGGGTGCTATTCTGTCCCATTCTGGGACATCTGCTTAGCAGTGGTTAGTTAACCTCTGCATGCGTGTCGGAATCTTGGACCGGAGAAGCTGTGACAGGTGTTATTTGGACCAGCATATGCAATACCTGAACATTATTTTATATTTGGAAAACTAAAAAGAAACTCCTATTATTTTAATACAACAACAAAAAATATATAGCTTGAAAAATTGCTCTGGCTGAAGAGACATGGATGGTGGTGCGTCCTTGCAGGTGGGAGAGGGTGGCAGAGACACATCTGGAACGGTGTCGTACCACTGAGGAAGGCTGGCATTCTGTATCACTGGAGTCGGCCTCCCCTGGATCAGCCCCAACCTGATGAAGGCTCAGCTTTCCCATCCCATATCCTCAGGCAGTAGAATTGGAACCCGTGTCAGAAATGTCCCTCCTTGTCACACAGGACATGTCTCGTGTTACAGAGAACGGGCTGTTGGGGAGGCAAATGTCATGTAGCCCATGTCCATTTCCCTGGTCACCTAAGGCCATCAGGGAGGGGAGGAGGCCAACGTGTCTGCAGTGGAGCAGGGCAGGAACCCATGACGGGCGGAGAGACGCACCGGCATAATTTCTTAGCTGGGTGACCCCGGGCGCGTCAACCTCAGCTTCCATCTTCATGAGCCTGGCGGCAACATCTCCTTCTTCCGCTTTGGCATCACGAGTGCCCCTGTCTTCTCTCCCCTGTGAGCTTGTAGGCAGCGTCTGTATCTCAGACATCCTAACTACAACCAACACGACCAGTAACCGGCACCTCTGGAGAGCGCCCGTGCTCCAGGATCGTTCAGCTGTGTTGACATGTCCTTGCTGGGTGTGTCCCCAAGGCCACCTGAGGCGCAGGCACTGCTGCTGTCCTTTCATACTGATGGATGGGACAACAAGGGCCCTAACAAGAAGTGCCCTCATTTGAATGTGAGCGCCCTGCCTTCAACCCTCCCTCCCACCCCAGTCTGAGCTGGTGGGCGCCGCACTACCCGGTCCCCAGTAAGACTCCTCCTCCCCTCAGTGGGCGGGTCCCTGGCCACCTCTGCGTGGGGAGCCTGAGGAGAGAAAGGGACCCAGGAGCTCTCTGTGGACGCAGAAGCAACTGGCAGGGTTCCTGTCTCTGCCTGCCTTTCATACTCTTCCACGTTGGGCTTTCAATCGATTCATTTTTTGTTCTACAAGAGAAGCTTCTGGTTGAGGGAAGTGAGGTACAGAGAGGTGACTTGTTCAAGGTCATGTGCACATGGCCTCCAGGAGGAGCTTGAACCGGATGGAGGCAGCATGCTCTCCAGCTGAAAGGCCCTGCAAAAGTAATTGCTAAAGTATCGTTATTAAAAATGTATTGGGGGGTAGGGAGAAGGAGACAGGCGAGAGACGGGCTCTGTGTTCCCGTTTCAGACTGAGATTCCCAGTGGAAACGGGAAGCAAGCCTGGTGGGCAGGCTGCCGCTGAGGATGAAACCCAAATAAGGACAGCAGGGCGGGAGCAGTCAGTCTCCTGGCCTCAGGAAGGGCACTGAGCCTGGGACTGAGCCTGGGGCCAGAAGTTCATCTAGCCCCCATCTCCCTGCCCTCTGATAGGGTGGTGGGCACGGTGCCTGCTCGTCCAGTAGGGCTGCAGGGCAGGTGGTCCACCTGGACAGTCAGAGGGGCCTGGTGACCAAGGCCCGGGGACACGCACCCCGAACCTCTGAGAGCCATCCCGCCACACCTGCAGGGATTGGCACTTGCGCTTCGGGGGAGGCCAGAAAGATCCAGCCCTGCCGTGCGTGGTTTTGTTTTAAGGATGTTTTAAAAAATGTGTTCATCCAGACAGAACTCGGAATCTGTGATCACATCCTGCTGTTTACCGTAGTGGCACTTCCCCCGGCTCCGCTGGTTCACCGACCACGATAGATTATGCAGGCGCAGGAGGTTAAGGGAGAAAATTCATTAATTTCTCAGCAACCACAGGCCTCACTGCATAGCCAGCAGCTCGTCTCTAGCTGGTCTCAGCAGCTAATGACCGTGAACCTCAGACTGGAGGTCATGCCTCCTGGGCTGTAATGGAGTCAGGGCTCAAGATGTTTGGGATCTGGGGCTGCAGTGGGTGGGCAGGGGAGGGTTGTCATCGAGAACAACCTCAAGGACTAAGCAAACTGACCTGCTAGTTCCCAGGTGCAAAAGAGCGTGAGGCAGCACCAAGGCTGGGTATGGTGGCAGCCGCTGCCCTGTGGGTGCCCCTACGTACGGAAGCTGACAACGGCAGCTTGTGATTTAATCTTGGACTGAGAGGTTTAAGTTGAATAGCAGCCCTCAGAAAGTGGGAATTAAACAGACCTTTCTGCTCAGTCTCCACTGCTGCATATGCCTCTCCCAGAAGTCTCACGATGGGCCCTAGGCCCTCGGCGCAAGCAATGGAGAAGGGCTGGCAGGGTTTCGATGGCTGACTTGGTTGATGCTTCGTGACCAAGGGCATGATCAACCTTGAAATATTTAAAAACTTGTAAGGATTTTGTGGGGGAGGAGATGAGCTATATTTGCGCGTTGGAAAGCCTTATAAATTAAAAGCGTGGTTCCTGCTACTATTTTTGAAGTTCTCCGTGGCATTTTACATCTATCCTTAAATAGTGCCTAACACTTATTCAAGCGCCGCCTAGGTGTCAGACACTGTGCTGAGGTCTTTTTGTGCACGAGCCTCATCTGTTAATTTTCGCTGCGACTCTGTGAGGGAGGAGTAATTTTTTTTTCCTGAAGAGGAAATTCAGGTCCCTGGGAGTTAAGTCACCTTGGGCTCCCTTGTACGTGTTAGACCAGACACCTGGACGGCTGTCCTTCTGAGTTCACTCTGTAATAAATGGACAGGCAGGTGAGGCCAGCTGGGGAGTCAGGATGCCGGGTGCTGGCGTTCCCCTCTCCAGATGGCAGCTGCATCCCTGTGAATGAGGGCTTGTGTTAGTTGGGGTTCTCCAGAGACACAGAACCAATGAGATATGTGTATGCACATGTTTATATGCGTAATACATATGAAGCGATTTATTGTAAGGAATTGGCTCATGTGGTTACAAGGCTGACAAGTCCTAAGACCTGCAGTCAGCAAGGTGGACACCCGGGAACTCTGAGAGTGGAGTTCTAGTTGGAAGGCTCGTAGGCTAAAGACCCATGAAGAGCTGGCGTTTAAGTTGGGGTCCAAAGGCAAGAAGGAACAGATCAATATCCCAGCTCCAAGGCAGTCAGGTGGGAGGAGCTCCGTCTAACTCTGCCTTTTATTCTGTTCATCACCTGATAGAGCAAGGCCCACCCACATGGGGAAGGGCAATCTGCTTCACTTAGTCTACTGATTCAGAGCAAATCTCATCCAGAAACACCCTCATAGATGCACCCAGCATGATGTGTGAGCAAATATCTGGGTTCCCTATGACACAGCCCAGTTGGCACATGAAATTAACCATCAGAGGCTGGTCTCCCAGGTTTGGGGGGACTCTTCCAGGGCAGATGTTTTGCGCCTTCAGGATCAGGTTTCTGGCGATGAGGTCTCACTGTGGGTGACGGAGCATTCTCTCTCTTGTAGGCCATGTGGGAGCATGAACATGGCTTCACACCCCCACCCCTGAGGCACTTTACTGCAGTCAGGATCATCCAGCTACACCTGCCTTTCTAGAATGTTCTCCCACCTTCTTTCAGCCCAAGCCTTGGCCAGCCTACCTTCTGGAGCTGTTTTCTCACTGTTCCAAGACATCGTTGGGTGGCCAGGTCCTGAGGCTGAGGTCAGAAGCCAGTGACAGAGTCCAGAGGCACACTGGGAGGTGAGGGGTGCCCTCAAGTCTCCCAATAACCACAGAAGGGCAGGCGGCCTCCCCACAGGCCAACTCTGTGGCTGGGCCAGTTTGCCGTCCTTGCCTGAGGTCCCAGAATTCCTAGTGGCTGAGTCCAAAAATGATGCCCACGGCCTGTCATTAACTTCCAAAGAGTAATCAACTAGGAACCACAGATCACCAGTTCTCCAACGTTCTGGGAGTCCTGACCCAGGTAGGCAAAGGTCCCCTTACTTTGGTCAAGGGGACTACAGTAGGAGGTGGCGGTCACTGAGACCCAGCGTAGGGGCTGTCTTCCACGGTCCCAGTCTCTGGTGGTCACCGTTCACAAGCAGTGTGACCTTGGACAGGTCACTTAAAGTCCTCAGGCTCCGTTTCTTCATCTGGAAAGGGGGCCGAGAGCAGCTGTCTCAGGGGTCGCTGTGAGAGTGCTGTGGAACGGCATGTGTGAAGCAGCCGAGCCCACGGCCCACCCCAATCTCCTTCCGTCCCTCGCCACCGATGACGCATTTTTCACGATCGTCTTTGCAAGTTAGAAATCTATCCACGTAGACTCTGCTTCTCCGAAAACTCACTTTTGTGAACTCTCTAGATAAAATTATGTGTATGTCAAGGAGCCTGTAATAAAAGTCTCTCTTTAGAGGCTGCCAAGGCTGCCGAGGCTGGCAGTGCCCGGTGAGGAGGCAGGATTGAGGGTTTGCAGCTGCGACATGGGCATGACGGTGCCATCGACCACGGGACACTGGGGGAAAATGGGGCCTTTTACTGTGGGCCTCAGCCATGAGCAAGTTTTCGCATTTAAAATTAGTCAGAAAAGGTAATTAGTGTCAAGGAATGACTGCAGCCGCGTCGCTGTCGTGATGGATGTCGGTGCGGGCTCCCGCTAATGACTTATGGAGTTTTCGTTCGGGAGACAATCGGAGCAATTTGGTGGTCAGCAGACAGTCTGAGAATCAATCACCGTGATAGTCACTAATTTATCATTTCTATTTAAAGTCTGGAGTCTGCATCGGCTCAGAAGGCAGCGAGCCCTGGTGGAGGGAGGCTGGCACCCAGCAAGATCCCGAGTCCTGTCTCCGTCTATGTAACAGGCCTCCGTCCCTTCCCAGGGCAGAGCAAACGGGAACGTTGTTTGGGGGTCCGCTTCCCATTTCCTCTTGGGGAGGAAGCAGTCATGTGTCCCCGACTGTGGGGAAATCAGGGTTTAGCTGTTAAACTAGATTTAGCTTTGCAAGTTCATCTCCGGTGGTTAGAAAACGCTACTGGGATGTGATCCCCGCGTTATTTCCTCCATAACTGTGAGCCCCCGTCACTAGAGGGCACTGGCTCGGAGCCCAAGGACGTCTGAAGGACACTTGGTTAACAAGGAACGGGGTCCAAGTTCTGACCTTGGTTGTGTAGTGTCCTTTCAGCATGAATAATGATGATAGCCACGATGACGGTGACGACAGCTAAGGATTCTTGAGAAGCTATTGTGTGCCTGGTGCCTGCTGCGTGTTTTTCATATCTTGTTTCAATGTGATCTTCACCAGCGGAGGCTTGGCCGGGCCGGGCTGCTCAAGGGCACACCGCAGACCACTGCAGCGCCGATCCTCACACCCAGCCCCTGGTCTCCCAGGTGCTGTGTTATTTTCAGCTGCTGGATGCAGGAAGCTGATGCTAAATTCCTATGACCTCAGCCGTCTCATCTATAAAATATGAATAATAATAATGTGCTCCATGCACAGTATTAGGATGAGTTTGTTGGGTGAGCCATTATGCCCCAAGTCTGCAGGTAACTGTGACGAGGTCATCATGGCGGTCACCCAGCAGCTCCCATTGCCCTGTCGGTCTGGGACGGAGTCACCCAGCTCTACCCCTCCCTTCTCAAATCCAGTGAGGCACTGGGTCCCGCCCAGTTCTTCTTGTCCATCTCTTGTGTCCACACTTAGCTTCACTCTCATGTCATATTTGGTCCACAGATGCTGCCAAATTGACGTCCTACCGTTTTATATCTGTGAGCTCCTTTTTCCAAAGCTTCCAGCGGCACCCCATTCCTCTTAGGATTAAACATGGCCATCTCAGAACAGCACAAAAGGCCCCCACCTCCTGTGTAATCCATCTCCAGTCCGTCTCTAGAATGCCCTCTTCTGCACGTGTCCACTCCTGCCCAGAGCCATCCTCTTCCTCCTCTGCCGCCTCCTCTTTCCTCTCCCTCGTCACCACCACAGTCGCCTTCCTCCTCACGACAATGGCAGCAGCCCCCAGCTTCTCATGGCCCCCACCAGCGTCCTAGTCCTTCAGGCATCCAGGGAGCTTCCCTGTTTCCGGTCTGTCCCTGTCCCCAAGCAGAGATTCTCCTTGTTTTTTTCATCGTCAAGGTCAGGGCTGCTCAGATACACACCGGCACCACCTCTGTGCCCAGGAAGTCTCAGAGAGAGAGCTGAGGTTGGGGGCAGAGTCTGGCCTCGAGAGGGGGAGCACGCTGTCCATGCGATCCGCTCAGCTCATGGCAGTGACCGCGTGGTCCAGAGTAAAAGCACTTCCTTTGTCTTCTTCTCCATTTCTTACATCAGCTAAAATGAGGAGTTTGGGTTCAAAAGTGATGGTCATCACACTTGCATTCTGGGACGTCAAGCTTTCAGGGAAGAGAACCCCTGAAATCACATAGAAATACAAATTTAAGGTGAGGGCTGCTAGCTATCATAAGTACTCATAGAAGTTGATGACCCAACCAGGTGTCGCCTAGCTGACTAGAGCTGCTGGGGTGGGGACAAGGCCCAGTGACCCCCATAATGACCCCTCCTGGAGCTCAGAGACCAGAAACAGAGGGAGCCTGTGGTAGATAATAAGCATGTGTGATGGGAGAACAACGGAGCACCAACAAATCCACAATCGCAGCCGATTTTAACACGCTTCTCTCTGCCACTGGTAGATGAAGCAGACGAAAAGCAACCAGACTGTAGGAAGGTTGAACCCCGCTGTGAACCAGACGGACGTAACAGCAAGTACGGAGCCCCAGGACCCACCAGTGATGCGGTAGGTACTTTCCCAAGCACTTAATTAATATTTACCCAAACCGATCCTATGAAACCATAGAATATATTCCAACAGATGCCAAATCATCAAACCATAGAGAAATTATGTTCTCTGATCACATGGAATAGAATGAGAGATCAAAGCCTTCCATAGGCTTGGAAAAAAGGGTTAGTTGATCATTTGTACATCCACGAAGAAATGAGATTGAAATTTATAAAATACTTAACACTGAATGATGCTGCAAACACCATGTGTGTCAGCCAGGATAGGCTAGTTGTGCTGATATAACAAAAACCCCCCAGGTCTCAGTGGCTTCCTCACCCACGGGGTGTTTCTCTCTTCTGTCACAGGTCTCTCATTCACATCCTCTTACCTTAGAGAAGAGGCCGAGAAAGGCTTAACCATCTGGAGCGTCACCAAGTCCTGTGGCTGGGGAGGAGCACCCCGGAGAGTCTTGAATCAGCAATGCAGTGCTTCCAGGTAAGTGCCGCACTCACCACTCACACTCCCGTTTCTACGCAGCCAGGCCTGACTTGAAGGGAGTGAAGAATACAAGCCTCCATGGGCAGGAGGGTACCAGCTACCTGCCGGCGACAGCAGCGGCTGCCACAACCCAGCAACACACTCGGGAATCCACTCACGCTGTGGTGTGAGAGAAATGAACGGCCTGAAATGTAAACACTAGGAAAGAAGAGACGCTGAAAACAAGGAATCTGGAAGTCTGACCTAACTGAGTGGAAGAATAATAAAGCAGAGACACCCCAAAGAATGTAGAAGAAAACGATGGAATGGTAGACTGAAATAAATGGGATAGAAAACTGAAAATGATATAGAAATGATCGATAGGGTCAACAAAAACCAAAATGGATTTATTTTAAAAAAAAAGAAAAGAAAAAACAACTAATAAAACAGAGACATGTATGGCAGATGGAATCGTTAAAAAAAAGAAAGAAAACGCCAATAACCAATATTAGGAATTTCTTGTCAAAATGTCAGAAAGATGGCGGCGGCAGCCACAAGTTCGTTTCCTGTGGGTCCATAAGGAGCGCACAGGTCTTTGTGAGGTGGGGCAGCGGAACCAGACTTAGTGCTTGAAACTGGGGAACGGGGTGGGCTTCTCAGCTCACACAGGATGGCTAGGGGAAGACCCCCACAGCCAGCCAGCTTGCTGCCTGGCTGTTGGCTTTTTCCGGAGTTCTGAGTCAGCATTAACTGAGGTTCTGGAATGCTCTAGGCACTGTTCTGAGCATCTTATACACAGAAGCTAACTTACTCCTCCTCACGACCTCAGGACTGTGTACCGGTATTATCCCTTTATTACAGACGAGGAAACCGAGGCCCAGAGAGTTCAAACAACTTTGCCAAGGTCACACAGCCAGATCCCAGCATGGGTCACTGGACCCCAGGGCCCGTGTGCTCAGCTCTGCCCCATCCGTGGCCTCTCTAGGAACTGAGTTCAGCTGTTCTTTGACCCGGGCTTCCCTGAGGGGGAGCTGGGGGTCTCCACCGGGTGTCACTGGTCTTTTCATCGTTTTTATGATGGTTTTCTAATGCAAAAGCATTTTACTTTTCTGTGCTCAGCTATGGCGATCTTCTCCCTTACGGCTTCTGCTTAAGAACATTTTTTCCATGCTCAAGATAGACAGGCCTTCAGCGCTATGTTTGTCAGACCTGTAGGGTTTCAGTTTTCCTGTTTAAATACCTGACCTACTTTGGGTTTCACCCTAGTGTGTGGTATGAGCTCCAGACCCGACTTTCTCCATGTGGCTGTCCAATTAGCTCAGCACCACATTCTGTTTTCTTAAGTCATCTTTCCACACAGATTGGTGAAGTTGCCTTTCTCGTTTAATGCAGTTGGATCTATTTCTGGACTTTCTTTGGTCTGTCTGTTTATTCACGTGCCAGCACCAGACTCTTAATTACGGCCTGTGCAGTGTGTGTCGGCGGTGGGCAGCCCCCCCCCCCCGCCCCCGCCCCTCCCCATGGCTCTTCTTTTTTCCGGTTCTCCTGGCTAGCTTTGCTTTTTTGTTGTTCAGTATAAACTTTCTAATCAACTTGCCTAGCTCCAGAAACAAAACAGAACCATAGTAGTATGTCTGAAGTTGGAAGTGCATTCAATCTGTAAATTAACTTAGACAGAACCGACATCTTTATGCTGATGAATCTTTAGTCGAGAATGTGGTAAGTCTCTTCATCCAAAATAAAACTTTGCAGGGAAAAAAATAGGTTTCAAGAAGATACACACAGAATCATTATGATTTAAGTGAATTTTTAAAGACTTATACAACAATAGTCTATTCAGTTTATAAACCCATACATTTGTAGTAAACAGGCTAAAATCAGGATGTGAATGACTCATGCCATTTAAGGGCAGGGGTCACTTCTGGGGGAGGGGGGAATGATCTCTGTGGCTTTGACTGATTTTAAGTCATTTCACAGAGAGAGAGAGAGAGAGGGGGCACACTCTGAAGGAATCACAGCGAATGTTGGTCCTGGTGGAGGATAGACCGTGTGTCGTATTATTTCTATACCTTTCTATAGGATTGAATTGTTTCATAATTAAAAACCGAAGAAGAAGGAGAAGATGGCTGTTCCCACGGCGTAGGGGCCCTCCCCAGAAACTAGCCCATTTCGATTCCTGTGATGCGGCCTGGAGCCAGGTCTGCCAGCGGGCTGGGCCTCTGTCCGGGCGGCCTGCAGTGCTCGCGATGGAGAGGAACTCCGTTAACGATGCCGCCGCTCTCTCGGCAGCTGGGGTGGGAGGATTTCCTCTCTTGCAATGGGCATCCTTAGCAGTTCTCAGAGCAGACGTGAGCTGGTGTGAAATGTGGAGTTTAATGCAACCTTCCTGCAGTCGCCTGGATTCGTGATAGGAAGGGTTTCGCCATATTAAAAGCCCGTTCCACAAGATGCTGTCAACATCTCATTTCCTTACTCTCCAGCCATCCACAAGATTTAAAACCACCAGGAAAAACACGCACACACACTGGCAAAAGGAGGAGGGAATCGCTTCTGCTCCCGGCCCTACAATGGTCTGAAAAGACCCTTATTCAGAACGGCCGACAGGAAATTGTATTTTCATAAACTGATTTATTGTGCAGTCCTAAGGCCTCCCATTTCAATAGGACTTTAGAAAACAGCCTCCAAATGGACTCACTGAGCCGGTTCATTCTGAACAATTTTCCTCTATGAGCGCCCGCCTTCGTTACTGAACGTGGCCCAAATTGATGCATGCCGGCCTTCCAGAATCCCTCTCGGGCGGGCACTAGCTCCAGGAGGCCGACGTGGTGTCGCTGCCCGTGGCGCCGTCCCGAGGGAGCTGGGTCCGTTTCCTGAAGCTGTCACTGCCCATGAGCTGCCCGTTGGGGGTGACGCCTTCATTCTGCTCTCGGCAGTGGGCTTGCCTGTATTCCAGTTGCCCCCCTTGGGCCCACACACGGATTCCGGGAGAACATTGCACAAAACACCCCATTTTATGTGCCGAGAAACAGTGCCAGGCAATCAGGCCTGGGGGTGGCCCTGGGGTGCCCCCTCTGCTTTAAGGAGTCCTTCTTTCTGTTCTGTTCTTCCTTGAGGAAAGTCCCTACCAGCCTCCTTCAAAAAAGGACTCCAGCTGCTGGCAACGTGGTTACTTCCGAGGCAGACCTGTTGATT